>LBNU01027894.1:0-71105 GCA_014162995.1 Artemisia annua | reverse complement strand
TTAGGGAATTAACAGATAGGCCTAATAAACAGGCCTAAAAACAGACCTACAGCATTAATTACTTGTACATCTATCAGATGTACAAGTAATTAATGCGGTAGGTCTGTTTTTAGGCCTGTTTATTAGGCCCGTATATCATATCTCTTTCCTTTATATTTGTATCACTCATGTCATTTGTTTTCAATTTAATCTTTGGAAAAAAAAGAAAGTCAAATAATTGTTAAAAGTGAAAAAACTAACTTAAAAAAATGATAAAAGTATCAATTCCTTTTCCGGCGTATCACGTGACTGCATCACATATGAAGAGAGGGAAAACTTTATCATCTTCATTATTCATCTCTCATACATCTTATTTTTAACCATCAAACGAGTTTTTCCGACAAGAATGCAAGATCAAAATTTTTTCCATTTTTGTGTTCTTTCGATTCTTTCGTGAATGTTAAGCTTTACTGACTTAATTTCACTTAATTAGTTGTAAAGCGGGCAAAATGATGAAAAGCTAGAGAATCAATTAAAAAATTACACTACGCCGGAAAGTTTGGAGGGGGCACTTGCCCACCATGCCCCTCCGTAGCTCCGCCTCTGCTTATTATCCATCACTTTTTATATACAATTGTCTTCGAAAAAAGTTTAAGCATTTGTCTAATATTGCATTCAAGGGTTTGGAGTAATACAAATCAACCGACAACAACAATCATTTCTGTTACTTTAAGGTGGTGTTTGTCTAAGCATATGGTGGTTCATAAACTTTGATGAAAAGAGTATTTACAAAGAAAAATAACTCGAACATGATTACAAACTACTATCGCCCATTGATTCAATTTCTAAATATATAAGAGCTAACAATATATGCATTTCTGTAATGAGTCTTATTTACACAGTTAAGTTAGCGCACCATAAGAGACATACATTGCAGTCGTAAATTATATATTTGTAGTCGCTTTATTTAACATGGTAAGATATCTTGAACTTCAAAACAAATGTAATTACTCATCTATTAGAGCTCCTATGTAACATCACTGCACTCTAGTTCACCAAAAAAACACATCACTGCACTCTCTTCAGTTCTCTCCTTATGTGTGTCTGACTCTTTACAGGCTTCGACTGTTTTTTGCTTCATACTTTATCTGACTCTTTACAGGCTTCACTTGCTACTTGTTCCATTCTTTTTACAGCTGCAACTGTAGGTGTTCTATATTCCTTTGTTTCTGCATTCTGATGGTTGTTCGCATCTATTGTTTGGTACAACACTATTAATCCTGTATAGCCCGCTGTTCTGCATGTTTAGTTGAAACAAAACAGGTGAATGACTGATAAAAGATGTCAATAACCATATGTGGAACACACTCTGGATAGTGAGAAAATAAAAATAGCCTGTTCAATACTGCTCCATGTGTGTTGGGTATAAATCACCTAATCGTAAATGATCAAGGTCCAAAAATTAGTTCGTAAACACCACCTATGAGTCTGTTTAATATACTAGTGCAACTAAACCAATTGAAACAAATACTGGCTAAATTGAAATAATCAGACCTCAGTGAAGTGAAGAATTGCATTTACATATGTCCCATTTGGATCGTTAATAGATCAGAAATTAGCAAGAGCTACCTGAGAGAATTTGAAGAAATCTTCGGTAGATGACCAAAGTTGGACCCACCACCAATTTTGCAAGGACCAAAGTTCTCGTAGTTCCAGGATATTCCTTTCTCCTGTAAAAAATAAATAAATAAATAAAAATAATAATAAAAAATAAAAGAAGCATGAATCCTTATGTATCTTATACAGATATAACAATTACAGGAACAGCTTCTGAAGCAATAAGATAATTAGATACTTATAGGTCGTGTGGTAAGTTCTATGTTAATTATCCACAATGTGAGTATCCTTATCTGTTAGCCTATAATTCATTAAGATCAAATGTATTTATGTTCACTGATTTATGTTAAGACAATAGTTAATAGTTTATGTACTATGTAATAGTTTGTGTCGAATTGTGCACTGCATATGGGTAAAAATGTTAACCCATGCAGTCTAGTTAAGTTAGTAAACTTTGGTTAGATGGCAGTTAATTCTGTTGACAGTTATACCCAAAAGTCACAACGATTGGGGCAACTAATAACTGTCACATTGATGTCGTTTAGAAACCTATAAATAGTAGGATTGCAGTCATTTGTAATATACCTTTTATATCTATTCAAGTTACATATTTGCTGCACAAAACATTGTCAATATTACTACTCAATTTACATACACAGTTTCTTGTTTACTTCAATACAATGAAGCACGTTTTGAAACAGAGATGGAATGGCAAAAACCCTGTGAAACAATGGTATCAGAGCCACGGCTCTAACCCTTGGGAGATGCCACCATCATCTGGATTCCAACATGGGAGATACCTGTTAAGAGAGACACCCAAAAGGGTGTACCAATGGAACAATAGGAGAAAGAGTATTTCTCCTAAAGGAAAGGAAATGTTGGTAAACAAAGTCCTTGAGAATGAGGCTTATAACGCTGCAAAAGGAAAGGAGAATCCAAAAGAGAAGGAAGATTCAAACAGAAAGAAGGAGGCTGTGGTGAAATCAAGGAGAGATAAGAGGGCTAGATGCTATATCTGCAAAACGAGAGGACACACATATTGGATGTGTGAAAAGCGTAAGACTGAGAAAGATGTTGAAAAGAAACATGGAATTGATGCAGACAACCAAGGCTCTGATGAAACAATTCGCTACCCAGGAAAAGTTCATGTAATGGTTGATTACATGGTGGAGGGTTCAGACTATGGAAATTGGGATCAAATTTGGTATGTCAGTCATAACTTTGATTTTCACATGTGTCCCAAGAAAGAATTGTTTTGTGATCTGCAATATAGATTTAAAATGGTTGGAATAGAAGAAAATGTGAGAATGTTTATATTCTCACATGGGATAGGCAGTGCTATGGTAAACACAAATGATGGAGAATTTGTGATAGGAAAGATGCAATACACCCCAGAAGTTACCCTAAATATCCTTAGTTATGAATTGCTTGAGGCACAAGGTTTTACTTTGCAAGTCAGTGGAAATAGATGTAAAATAAGGTACATGTATGAAGAAGGACCAAGTTGTGTGAAGATGGAAAGCACAAACGATTTGATTTGGGGGCCAAAGCAAGTGATAGTTGAACATAACAAGTTTTTGGAAGATTATTATGCATCATTGGATCCAAGCACAGAATCATCATTGATCAAAGGCCTAGAAGAATTAACATGGGACAAGGAAGAAACCCATGATTATGCAGACAATGATTACATCTCATGGAATGGAGATTTGTATGCATTGAAAGTGAACTCATATAATAGATTCATGTCATTCATGAATCTGATACAGAAGGATGAAGTGGTGTTCAGAAATTGGGCAGTCATAAGCAAGAAATTTGAAGAAGTCATCAAATGGTTTTACTTAGTTTATTTGAATTATGACATGTTAGAAGCCCTGCCACCAAGAATTGGAGTGATAAGTATTGATTTGTTATGCCTGCACAAAGCAGTGGCAAACCTTGGAGGTTATGTAACTGTTACTTTGGAGAACAAGTGGGGAGAAATTGCTCAGATGCAAGGACTGACTCTAGAAGATGGACAAGCAATTAGGGAATGCTTTAGGAAGTTTATTGATCTCATGGTGGTATACCATGAAACTGCAAGGGTACCTTGGGGTGAAATGCCAGTGGAAGTAGGAGAGGGCAGCAAAGGAATGGCAGCCAAAGACCTACACGGCCAGAAGAGTATTGCAGAGAAGGATGGTACAAGTGGAGATGCAATGGAACAGGCAAGAGTCAAAGTAAAGCTTGAAGATGGAAGTAGCAGTGGAGACACAAATGACTTTGATGTCATTGTGTGAAGAATTGAAGAAATCACTCTGGAAATTTGATCTAAATGATTAGAGGGGAGAATGTTAGCCTATAATTCATTAAGATCAAATGTATTTATGTTCACTGATTTATGTTAAGACAATAGTTAATAGTTTATGTACTATGTAATAGTTTGTGTCGAATTGTGCACTGCATATGGGTAAAAATGTTAACCCATGCAGTCTAGTTAAGTTAGTAAACTTTGGTTAGATGGCAGTTAATTCTGTTGACAGTTATACCCAAAAGTCACAACGATTGGGGCAACTAATAACTGTCACATTGATGTCGTTTAGAAACCTATAAATAGTAGGATTGCAGTCATTTGTAATATACCTTTTATATCTATTCAAGTTACATATTTGCTGCACAAAACATTGTCAATATTACTACTCAATTTACATACACAGTTTCTTGTTTACTTCAATACAATGAAGCACGTTTTGAAACAGAGATGGAATGGCAAAAACCCTGTGAAACAATGGTATCAGAGCCACGGCTCTAACCCTTGGGAGATGCCACCATCATCTGGATTCCAACATGGGAGATACCTGTTAAGAGAGACACCCAAAAGGGTGTACCAATGGAACAATAGGAGAAAGAGTATTTCTCCTAAAGGAAAGGAAATGTTGGTAAACAAAGTCCTTGAGAATGAGGCTTATAACGCTGCAAAAGGAAAGGAGAATCCAAAAGAGAAGGAAGATTCAAACAGAAAGAAGGAGGCTGTGGTGAAATCAAGGAGAGATAAGAGGGCTAGATGCTATATCTGCAAAACGAGAGGACACACATATTGGATGTGTGAAAAGCGTAAGACTGAGAAAGATGTTGAAAAGAAACATGGAATTGATGCAGACAACCAAGGCTCTGATGAAACAATTCGCTACCCAGGAAAAGTTCATGTAATGGTTGATTACATGGTGGAGGGTTCAGACTATGGAAATTGGGATCAAATTTGGTATGTCAGTCATAACTTTGATTTTCACATGTGTCCCAAGAAAGAATTGTTTTGTGATCTGCAATATAGATTTAAAATGGTTGGAATAGAAGAAAATGTGAGAATGTTTATATTCTCACATGGGATAGGCAGTGCTATGGTAAACACAAATGATGGAGAATTTGTGATAGGAAAGATGCAATACACCCCAGAAGTTACCCTAAATATCCTTAGTTATGAATTGCTTGAGGCACAAGGTTTTACTTTGCAAGTCAGTGGAAATAGATGTAAAATAAGGTACATGTATGAAGAAGGACCAAGTTGTGTGAAGATGGAAAGCACAAACGATTTGATTTGGGGGCCAAAGCAAGTGATAGTTGAACATAACAAGTTTTTGGAAGATTATTATGCATCATTGGATCCAAGCACAGAATCATCATTGATCAAAGGCCTAGAAGAATTAACATGGGACAAGGAAGAAACCCATGATTATGCAGACAATGATTACATCTCATGGAATGGAGATTTGTATGCATTGAAAGTGAACTCATATAATAGATTCATGTCATTCATGAATCTGATACAGAAGGATGAAGTGGTGTTCAGAAATTGGGCAGTCATAAGCAAGAAATTTGAAGAAGTCATCAAATGGTTTTACTTAGTTTATTTGAATTATGACATGTTAGAAGCCCTGCCACCAAGAATTGGAGTGATAAGTATTGATTTGTTATGCCTGCACAAAGCAGTGGCAAACCTTGGAGGTTATGTAACTGTTACTTTGGAGAACAAGTGGGGAGAAATTGCTCAGATGCAAGGACTGACTCTAGAAGATGGACAAGCAATTAGGGAATGCTTTAGGAAGTTTATTGATCTCATGGTGGTATACCATGAAACTGCAAGGGTACCTTGGGGTGAAATGCCAGTGGAAGTAGGAGAGGGCAGCAAAGGAATGGCAGCCAAAGACCTACACGGCCAGAAGAGTATTGCAGAGAAGGATGGTACAAGTGGAGATGCAATGGAACAGGCAAGAGTCAAAGTAAAGCTTGAAGATGGAAGTAGCAGTGGAGACACAAATGACTTTGATGTCATTGTGTGAAGAATTGAAGAAATCACTCTGGAAATTTGATCTAAATGATTAGAGGGGAGAATGTTAGCCTATAATTCATTAAGATCAAATGTATTTATGTTCACTGATTTATGTTAAGACAATAGTTAATAGTTTATGTACTATGTAATAGTTTGTGTCGAATTGTGCACTGCATATGGGTAAAAATGTTAACCCATGCAGTCTAGTTAAGTTAGTAAACTTTGGTTAGATGGCAGTTAATTCTGTTGACAGTTATACCCAAAAGTCACAACGATTGGGGCAACTAATAACTGTCACATTGATGTCGTTTAGAAACCTATAAATAGTAGGATTGCAGTCATTTGTAATATACCTTTTATATCTATTCAAGTTACATATTTGCTGCACAAAACATTGTCAATATTACTACTCAATTTACATACACAGTTTCTTGTTTACTTCAATACAATGAAGCACGTTTTGAAACAGAGATGGAATGGCAAAAACCCTGTGAAACATTATCAAACTCAGATTATCAAGTAGATTCATCTGATTATAAGAAAAATGAAAGAATACATTTAAATCAGACGACACAAGAAAAAGGAGCGATGTCAAAATTATGTCCCATCTTTGTGTGTTTACAAGTAAATCATAATAACCTATACGATGGTTTTAGATATAAACAACATAATGCTCTTGCCTATGTATGCGTGTTTGTATAAAACTGTAGATCTAGTAATAATTGCTATGTCTCTTGAAATTAACATCAGTTACAAAAATTAAAGATCACATTTTTATTGCAAAATAATAAATAGCATATATATATCAAGAGCCGGCTAGATACAAGGCATAGTATGCAGAACTGGATAGTGAAAACAAAAATAACTTTAGATAGATATCCAATCAATGATTAGCTTGGGAATGCAATGTTTCCTCGTCTTTATGCATTTCTATAACACGTCCGACCACTAGGGAATCTCATGAGTCCACTATGTTATACCTTTGTATAACACGTCCTACCACTAGGGAATTTTTTTATTTAATGATTTAGATTAGATTATGATAAAAAGTTAAAAGTCTTTTATACAATACAATAAGATCGATCAACAAAAGTTTAATTTGAAATAAACAATTGCCTACAGACATGGTAATTAAAGGCCTTTGATTATGACCGAATGGCGAGAATCAGTCATGTATAATTAATGTCTAAAAAACATAGAATAGATCCACTTATATACCATAACAAGATTGTACCAACGACAAATAGCAAAACAGAAGCAAAAGCGAACACTGGATGACCAGAACCATCATCTTCCTTCCTATTCAATCAAAAATTGATACAAATGTCTCCTTGTTATCATTTTCCATTTATCGTTAAAAACAAGTGATGTTTCAACAACCAAAAGGGGTTACAATTACATATCTGATGACACAATCTAATCATAGAAACAACCATTTTCCATTTATCTATGCTTCTAGTAACACGATCTGATTATTCAAACATCAAAACTCTTTTTTTCAGATGCTAGTGTTAACTATCACATACTATGGTCATAAATCCGCACATGTATATATGGTATCGTAAATTTTATAAGTAAAACATAATTGTTTCAACAACCAAAACAGGTTACAATTACATAGCTAAAGATACAATGTGAGGATCCATTGTCAAATACATGGTCACATCTATTCATCTAATTATGAAAAAACAATGAACATCAACAAAATACTAGTTCCTAATCAACAACCGCCGACTGACATGGCAATCATCAATCAGAGGTCTTGGATTATAACTTAATGACTATAATGAATTTTATACAACTAAGGTCTAAAAAGCAAATAAGGAATACATATACCATAAAAGACCATACACATGGACTATATATGTCTTTGATCTTTCGGTCTGGTCGTCATAGGTTTCAAATTTATCTACTAGCTAGAAACATATCGTGTTTCTTATACATACCAGATATATAAAAAATATAAAAACCCTGTGGACTATATATGTCTTTGATCTTTGGGCTTAAATAATTGTTATACATATACGAGTAGTATCTTTATACACATCTTATTTAGTAAAAAGTAAAGTAAAGTAAAGTAACTCCCAATAACGTCTTCCACGGGTTATGGGTCCCAATACCGCCTTCAACGGTGTATGGTGTATGGGGGAGGTTGAGATGTAGAGCCTTACCCCTACCTAAGGTAGAGACGCTGCTACCGGTAGTAGAAAAGGACCTCCGGCCTTTTGTAGGGAGTGAGGATTTATTTATAAACATTTAGTTTAGTTTGTGCAAAAACTGAAATGAAAGAATCACTAACTAAAACGAATATGACAAAACTAGATTTGTAAAGTTTCCAAAAAACCAAAGATTGCACCTAGATTCTAGTTCGCTGAAAACACTTTAAGGAACAAGCACGGTCATAAGAATATAAGACTCCTTTCACTCAAATTATACATTCAGTGTAAATCAGAATAACCTATACGATGGTTTTAGATATAAACAACATAATGCTCTTGCCTATGTATGCGTGTTTGTATAAAACTGTAGATCTAGTAATAATAACTAGCATATATAAAGAGCCGGCTAGATACAAGGCACAGTAAAAATGCAGAACTGGATAGTGAAAAGAAAAATAACTTTAGATAGATATCCGATCAATGATTAGCTTGGGGATGCAATGTTTCCTCTTCTTCCATTATGTATTTGTATAACACGTCCTACCCCTAGGGAATTTCCCGAGTCCACTATGTTATACCTTTGTGTAACACGTCCTACCACTAGGGAATTTTTTTATTTAATGATTTAGATTAGATTATGATAAAAAGTTAAAAGTTTTTTATACAATACAATAAGATCGATCAACAAAAGTTTAATTTGGAATAAACAATTGCCCACAGACATGGTAATTAAAGGCCTTTGATTATGACCGAATGGCGAGAATGAGTCATGTATAATTAACGTCTAAAAAACATAGAATAGATCCACTTATATACCATAACAAGATTGTACCAACGACAAATAGCAAAACAGAAGCAAAAGCGAACACTGGATGACCAGAACCATCATCTTCCTTCCTATTCAATCAAAAATTGATACAAATGTCTCCTTGTTATCATTTTCCATTTATCGTTAAAAACAAGTGTTTCAACAACCAAAAGGGGTTACAATTACATATCTGATGACACAATCTAATCATAGAAACAACCATTTTCCATTTATCTATGCTTCTAGTAACACGATCTGATTATTCAAACATCAAAACACTCTTTTTTTCAGATGCTAGTGTTAAATATCACATTCTATGGTCATAAATCCGCACATGTATATATGGTATCATAAATTTTATAAGTAAAACATAATTGTTTCAACAACCAAAACAGGTTACAATTACGTATCTAAAGATACAATGTGAGGATCCATTGTCAAATACATGGTCACATCTATTCATCTAATAATGAAAAAACAATGAACATCAACAAAATACTAGTTCGTAATCAACAACCGCCGACTCACATGGCAATCATCAATCAGAGGTCTTGGATTATAACTTAATGACTATAATGAATTTTATACAACTAAGGTCTAAAAAGCAAATAAGGAATACATATACCATAAAAGACCATACACATGGACTATATATGTCTTTGATCTTTCGGTCGTCATAGGTTTCAAATTTATCTACTAGCTAGAAACATATCGTGTTTCTTATACATACCAGATATATAAAAAAATATAAAACCCCTGTGGACTATATATGTCTTTGATCTTTGGGCTTAAATAATTGTTATACATATACGAGTAGTATCTTTATACACATCTTATTTAGTAAAAAGTAAAGTAAAGTAAAGTAACTCCCAATACCGTCTTCCACAGGTTATGGGTCCCAATACCGTCTTCAACGGTGTATGGTGTATGGGGGAGGTTGAGATGTAGACTGTGGGAAACGGTGTACACTGTTATTAATTATAATCAGATTATAAGCAATAATAAATTAGCAGAAATTAAATAACAGAAAATTAAATCACAGACAGCAAGGAGTAAAAACAGAATACAGACACTATATAACGATAAGTAAATAAAAGCAGTAAAGGTCGGAACGAGGCTCGTGTTAAACACGATTCCCTTAAAATAGATTCGCCGTCTGTTTCCCAGACAGCCGGACTAGACAAACTTGCCTGAAAGATCACGATAACTTGTGTGCTTCTGATCTAAGAGAATGCTGGAATTCGGCTAATATGGAGCTACGTTTTTCTGTCCGTAAACTGAATGAGGTGATGGCAATATTTATACAGGAAACTCGACTTGTTCTCCAAGATAAAATATTTGCCAAACATAAGCAAATCTGTTATTCATATACACGATTTGCATATCACAAAATATTATGTTAAAACTTTTTCACAAGTCTAAATCTATTCCGAATGTGCTCGCATGAGTTCAGAAGCTTCGAACTCATTTTNTTTCACATGCCTCACTTTGAGACACGATATCTCATTCATTTCTACTCCATTTTGGACATACTTTAGCTCGTTGCGAAGCTCTCTTGGAGGAGAACAAAACGCCTCCAAGAAACATAAATATATGTAACATATACAAACATTAAATTATGTCCAAAGTTTGCAAAAACCCACTTTGCAAAACTCATTTTTCCAACATAGACAACCTTACCCCTACCTAAGGTAGAGATGCTGCTTCCGGTTCTAACTAAGGTAGAAAAGGACCTCCGGCCTTTTGTAGGGACTGAGGATCGAATAAAGACATGTTATTTTATTTATAAACATTTAGTTTAGGTTGTGCAAAAACTGAAATGAAAGAATCACTAACTAAAATGAAAATGAGAAACTAGATTTGTAAAGTTTCCAAAAAACCAAAGATTGCACCTAGATTCTAGTTTGCTGAAAATACTTTAAGGAACAAGCACGGTCATAAGAATATAAGACCCCTTTCACTCAAATTATACATTCAACATTACTTTCACTTAGTTTCCTCGGCCATCTTTAGCAAGGTAAGATTTCTAGAAATTTTCAATAAAGATCAATACTCATAGGTAGGATTTCTTCGGGCATATTTAGTATCGTCTTGCTATCTTGTGTTAACTTTTTAAATTTAAACATGTTTATGTAATGTCCGGCCAAATTTAACATTACTTAAAATTTATAGTTCATCAAAAGGATTTTTTTTTCCTATAACGATCCACTGGTGGTCGAGGCGACGGTGGAGATAGTGGGTCTGTCAATGGTGACCGAGACAATCGTGACCGATGCAATGCTCACCGCTGAAATAGTTACCTACGCAATTGTGAGTGCATGACTGGTGACCGATGCAATGTTTACTTTTTGGCTCGAGCTTGAGGACCTGAAGGACCTTCTTTCAGATCATCCAGTTTCAAAGCCAAAATTGGTGCCTAATCACGTGCATAACCATAATCATAAAACAACTCTACACTAGCTTCAATACGCTCTTCTGCAAATATGTAAAGACGATGATCACCCGCCACTTTCAATTATGCATGCGTCGGCTTGTTTAGACACTAAACAAGGCAAGACATGCGGATATTTAATTGACATGTGATCTTCGTGCTGGCATATTTGCAAAAAAGCGTATTGAAGCTGGTGAAGAGTTGTTCTATGACTATGGTTATGCACGTGATCAGTCACTTCTTTGGGCTTTGAAACCCGATGATCCAAAAGAAGACCCTTCAGCTCCTCAAGCTCGAGCGAAAAAGTCACCATTGCATCAGTCACCGGTGCAGCAGACACAATTGCGTAGGTCACTATTTAAGATTGCATAGGCCATGATTGTCTAACATTAAAGGCACGTACAATTTAGTAAACCATGCAACACATTCATTTTCTCAAAATGTATAGTTCATCAAATAGAAGTGTTTTTTTTTCTTTAATGATCCATTGGTGGTCGAGGCGATGGTGAAGGTAGTTGGTCTCTCAATGGTGAACGAGGTAATGGTGGCCGAGAAAATCGTGACCGATGCAATGGTGAAGGCTGAAATGGTGACCTACGCAATTGTGACCGCAACACTAGTAAACGATGCAATAGTGGCTTTTTTGCTCGAGTTTGAGGAGCTGAAGGACCTTCGTTTAGATCATCGGGTTTCAAAGCCCAAATAGGTGTCTGATCACGTGCATAACCATAATCATGGAACAACTCTACACCATGCAATTGTTCTTACTAGAAGCTAACGATCAGCCACATAAAGAACACTTACTAGAAGCTAACGATCACCTTTTTCAAATGGAAAAATAGATCTACAAGTTAGCCATTGAATTTACAACATGGGATATAGATACTTCAATCAGATTGAGTAAATCTGGATTCAAATAAACGATGTAGAACATGTTAGCTATCGAAATTAAGATACATGATATATGTATGTGGATTTATGACATTAAGAGTGTACTTAGATTGCGTATTGATAATGCATTTACCCAAATAAAGAAACAACACATTCAAAAGAAATCCACAAACAAAAATTTTGAAGACCACATTTATTAACAATCTAAATTTTTAACACACAACATACTATAATATTCACAGGCTAAGCTTGAAAGCTTTTTACCTGAGCACATTTTGATTGAAACATAGCCTTTCCCTTGTGTACATACTTCACTGAATTGCACATGTTCAGATTCTTCTGTTTCTCACCGCCCTCTTTTGCGTCATGCAATTTGGCTGAAGAAGCAGGTCGCTTCAATTTCTTTTTTTGTACATCACCATTTTCATTCAGACTCTCCTTTCCCTTCTTTCTATCACAGCTCATTACTCCCTCCATCTCTCCAAACATTCTTATTCCTATTTAACATCTTCTCAACCTTCCAAGATGGAGGACTCGCATCTGTAACACCAAGATCCAAGTAATTCTCATCCTCCTCTTCTATACAGTCCGCTATCTTCAACTCTCGGTTGACTTGGCAGTACGTTTACGTTTACGATTCCAAAATCAAAGTCACTGGCAATGGTGATGAAACAGTATCTGAATTTTTCGAAACAACACAGGTTTTAGGACACCGTTGTTTCCCGTAAGTTTTTCTTACTCTTAATTCTCGATAAATTATTAAATTATGAAATTCTTTCATGTGTTGGGGCTCTGAAAGTACATTATCATCATCCCTCAGCCTCGCCTCACTATTTCATTTAGACTCTTCTTTCTATCACGTCTCTTTGATCCCTTGCCTTTTTTTCCCCAACTTTCCAAACGTTCTTTCTCCTGTGCAACATCTTCTCAAAGTTCCAAGATGGAAGACTAGTATCGATAACCGTAATCTCTATTTGCGAACACCCCAAAAGATCCAAATGACCTTACTCTTCCTCTTCTACAGGATCCACCACCATAAAATCTTGATCGACTTCCTTGACTGTACGTACAGTACGTTTACACTTACGATGCCAAGTCAATGGCGCCAACAATGGATTTCCGTCTGAATTTTTTGAATCAACAAAGATTTTAGGGCAGTGTTGTGTCTTGCAAGTGTTCTTCCTCTTAATTCTTGATAAAGCATGACAATCTCCTATGTTAAAGAGCTCTGAAGGTAAATTATCATCACGCCCTTGCATATCCTCGACATCTTCATGTTCTTCGAATTGGGGTGTTTTGAGCAGAACAGACTCGGTTTACGTTTCAGAATTATCTGTTTTATTAGAGCTAAAAAACTGACCGAAGCCAATGGTGAACGGAGGCGGCGGAGCCAATCAGATGTTCCGGCAGTGGTTCCGATTATGGATTCTAAAACCCTAAATTCACATCCTACATCTTCTACTTCCGCCTCCAAACTAGTTTTTGAATCTCTACCAACATCTTGTCAACCTCCTCCTGTCCCTCCTCGTTCCAATCATCTTGATCACTTACGATCAATGTCTTGCTCCATCCCAAACATTGCCGGAACATCTAATTGGCTCCGTAGCCTCCATTTCACCATCGGCTACGGTCATTTCTTAGATCTAATAAAAAAAGATGATTCCAAAACGTACATCGAGGCTGTTCTGCTTAAAACACCCCGATTCGAAGAAAGTGAAGATGGTGAGGATATGCAAGGGCGTGATGATAATTTACCTTCAGAGCTCTTGTCAAGATATATTGAGAATTAAGAGGAATGACACTTGCATGACACAACAGTGCCCTAAAATCTTTGTTGCATCTAAAAATTCAGACTGAAATCCATTGGTGGCACTGTTGACTTGGCATCGTAAGCGTAAACGTACTGTACGTACAGTCAAGGAAGTCGATCAAGATTTTGGATCTTGTAGAAGAGGAAGAAAAAGGTCATTTGGATCTTTTGGGGTGTTCGCAAACAGAGTTTACGGTTATCGATACTAGTCTTCCATCTTGGAATTTTGAGAAGATGTTGCACAGGAGAAAGAACGTTTGGAAAGTTGGGGATAAAAAAGGCAAGGGATCAAAGAGACGTGATAGAAAGAAGGGTCTAAATGAAAATAGTGAGGCGAGGCTAAGGGATGATGATAATGTACTTTCAGAGCCCCAACACATGAAAGAATTTCAAAATTTATCGAGAATTAAGAGTAAGAAAAATTTACGGGAAACAACAGTGTCCTAAAACCTGTGTTGTTTCGAAAAATTCAGATACTGTTTCATCACCATTGACAGTGACTTTGATTTGGAATCGTAAACATAAACGTACTGCCAAGAAAGTCAACTGAGAGTTGAAGGTAGCGGACTGTGTAGAAGAGGTGGATGAGGGTTATTTGGATCTTAATGTTATAGATGCGAGTCCTCTGTCTTGGAACATTGAGAAGATGTTATATAGGAATAAGAATGTTTGGAGAGATGGAGATAAGGGAGTAATGAGCCATGATAGAAAGAAGGGAAAGGAGAGTCTGAATGAAAATGGTGATGTACAAAAAAAGAAATTGAAGCGACCTGCTTCTTCAGCCAAATTGCGTGATGCAAAAGAGGGCGGTGAGAAATAGAAGAATCTGAACATGTGCAATTCAGTGAAGCATGTACACAAGGGAAAGGCTATATCTCAATCAAAATGTGCTCATGTAAAAAGTTATTCAGGCTTAGACTGTGAATATTATAGTATATTGTGTGTTAGAATTTAGATTGTTAATACATGTGGTCTTCATGATTTTTGTTTGTGGATTTCTTTTGAATGTGTTGTTTCTTTATTTGGGAAAATGGTTATCAATATGCAATCTAAGTACACTCTTAATGTCATAAATCCACACACGTATATCATGTATCTTAATTTCGATAGCTAACATGTTCTCCATAGTTTATTTGAATCCAGATTTACTCAATCTGATTGAAGTATCTATATCATGTGTCGTAAATTCAATTGCTAACTTGTAGATCTATTTTTCCATTTAACATCAGAAACTAGTTTTTCACCAGACCAAAAAAGGTGATCGTTAGCTTCTAGTAACACGATCTAATCATAAAATCAATCAAGCAGATTTTCTTCAAATGTTGGTAACTATTTACATGCTTAATCAGGATAGCAACTTGTACATCAACGTAAGATTTAATCGATCTGTTATATATATTTCATATAAAGTGTAAAATTATTATGTTATGTGCATACATGAGGATAGAATGCAACGTAAGTAAGATAAATGAAACTAAACAATCAAAACATGCAGGATATATAAATTAACCTTGATGCGACCATATCCATTAGTATCGAACTTGTGATCAGTGAGAATGATATTACAGCTGCTGGTGCCATGCTTCATTTAACAAGCGCCGATGGTTTCACTTTCCAGTCGGCTCGACATAGGCTTCAGATAATCTGCTGAAATAGTGGGTCTGTCAATGGTGACCGAGGTAATGCTGGCCGAGACAATCATGACCGATGCAACGGTGACCGCTGAAATAATGACCTACAAAATTGTGAGTGCATCACTGGTGACCGATGCAATGGTGACTTTTTGGCTCAAGCTTGAGGAGCTGAAGAACCCTCTTTCAGACCATCCAGTTTCAAAGCCAAAACAGGTGCGTGATCACGTGCATACCATAATCATAAAACAACTCTACACCAGCTTGAAAACGCTCTTTTGAAAATATGCCAACATGATGATCAACCGCCACTTTCAATTCTGCATTCGTCGGCTTGTTTAGACACTAAACAAGATGAGACATGTAGATATTTAAGTGACGGGTGATCATTGTGTTGGCATATTTGCAAAAAAGCGTATTAAAGCTGGTGAAGAGTTGTTATATTACTATGGTTATGCACATGATCAGTCATCCGTTTGGGCATTGAAACCCGATGCTCCAGCTGAAGATCCTTCAGCTCTTCAAGCTCGAGCAAAGATGCCACCATCGCATCGGTCACCAGCGCGGCAGTCACAATTGCGTAGGTCACTATTTCAGCAGTCACCATTGCATCGGTCATGTTTGTCTCGGCCACCATTACCTTGGTCGTACCATTGGGCAGGCCCACTACCTCCACCATCAACTTGACTACCACTAGATCGTTAAAAAAAAAGAAAAAAAGTGCACTTTCTTTTTTTCTTTTGATGAACTATACATTTTGAGAAAATGAATGGTTTAGTATCATAATAGCACATGCAACATAAGTGATTGAAATACTTACATGTTAGAGAGGCGCGATTTGTATGTTATTTTAAACTACGCAATTGCGACAGCAGCACTAGTGGACCGATGCAATGGTTGCTTTTTTGCTCGAGTTTGAGGAGCTGAAGGACCTTCGTTTAGAACATCAGGAGTCAAAGCCCAAACACTTGCCTGATCACGTGCATAACCATAATCATAGAACAAGTCTACACCAACTTGAGTTTCAATACGCTCTTTTGCAAATAGGCCAACACGATGATCACCCACCACTTTCAATTCTGCATGCGTCGTATGTTTAGACACTAAACAAGGCGAGACATGTAGATATTTAAGTGATGGGTGATCATTGTGTTGGCATATTTGCAAAAAAGCGTATTGAAGCTGGTGAAGAGTTGTTATATTACTATGGTTATGCACATGATCAGTCATCCGTTTGGGCATTGAAACCCGATGCTCCAGCTGAAGATCCTTCAGCTCTTCAAGCTCGAGCAAAAATGCCACCATCGCATCGGTCACCAGCGTGGCAGTCACAATTGCGTAGGTCACTATTTCAGCAGTCACCATTGCATGCATCGGTCATGTTTGTCTCGGCCACCATTACCTTGGTTGTACCATTGGGCAGCCCACTACCTCCACCATCAACTTGACTACCACTAGATCGTTAAAGGAAAAAAAACACTTTCTTTTTTTCTTTTGATGAACTATACATTTTGAGAAAATGAATGTGTCAGACACCTGTTTGGGTTTTGAAACCTGACGATCCAAAAGAAGGCTTAGTATCTTAATAGCACATATAATATAAGTGATTGAAATACTTACATGTTCGAGAGGTGCGCCTTGTATGTTATTTTATCCGCAATGTGAGTATCCTTTTGGAAAATATAGATATGGTCACATGTATGCATCTGATGATAACAATACAATAAGATCGATCAACAAAAGTTTAATTTGAAAATCAACAATTGCCCACAGACAAGGTAATTGAAGGCCTTTGTTTATGATCTAATGACGAGAATGAGTCATGTATAATTAACGTCTCAAAATATAGAACAAATCAACTTATATACCATAACAAGACCATACTATCGACAAATAGCAAAACAGAAGCAAAAGAGAACACTAGATGATAACAACCATCATCTTCCTAGCTTCCTAGTCGATCAAAAATCGATACAAATGTCTCATTGTTATCATTTGCTATTTATCGTTAAAAATACAAGTGTTTCAACAACCAAAAAAGGTTACAATTACGTATCTAATGACACAATCTAATCATAGAAACAACCATACATTTTTTTTTAAATTCTTCTAGTAACACGATATGACTATTAAAACATCAAAACACTCTTGTTTTAAGATGCTAGTGTTAACTATCACATTCTAAGGTCATAAATCCGCACATATATAGTGTCGTAAATTTTATAAATAAAAAAATAATTGTTTCAAAAACCATACAGGTTACATTTATCTAAAGATACAATCTAATCATGAAAACAACCATACAGTTTTTTATGATTCTAGTAACACGATCTGATTATTAAAACATCAAAACAATCTTTTTTTTTCAGATGCTAGTGTTAACTATCACATTCTAAGGTCATAAATCCACACACATATATATATCGTATCGTAAATTCGATAGCTAACATGTTAATCCACCTCACTTATTATAAGGCAGATAGATTTACTCGATCTGATTACAATCTATCATATAAAAAGTATAAGATTATAATGTCCTGCCTAAAACTTTAGCAGTTTTATCCATACAGCAAACTTACATATCTATATCACTTATTTAATTCCAGATTTCATCGATCTATTTTAAATATGTCATATAAAAAGTGTTAAGATTATTATGTTAATTATGCATAAATCAGTATAGCATGCAACGTAAAGAAGATGAAGGATAAAAAAGAGGATATATAAACCTTGATGCTACTGGATCGATTAGTGAGGAATTTGTGATTGCTGAGAATGATGTTCCAGCTGCAGGTGTCGTACTTCATTTCACAGGAGTCGTTGACCCAACGACGCCGATCCATACAGTTTTTTATGCTTGTAGTAACATGATCTGATCATTAAAACATCAAAACACTCTTTTTTCAGCTGCTAGAACATTCCCGCGTCTCTTTCGGTTGGATTCCAATCCAAACAGCCTGGTCAGTGAACGTGCTCCTATTCCAAACAACAACAGTAGGTTACATGGTTCACAATACCCTATAAACAACACTTTGGTCCTTTCTTCTGATCGTGTGGGGCTAGGCATCAACCATTCAGATCCCATGCTCCCTCCAGGTATTTCCTTCCAATGGGCATGGTCTAGACCTTTAAGATCCACAGCTGAAAAGATAGAACTTGACGATCTTATTAGCTTAGTCTCACAACTTCGTTTATGTGACACTCAAGACACTTGGGAATGCTTAATTGATAGCTCAAGGGTATTTTCAGTCAAAGGAATGCAGCTCTACATTACTCATTCTAACCACTCACAAAACCTTCAGCCTACAAGATGGAATAAACTTCTCCCTATAAAAATAAACATTTTTAGTTGGAGATTATCCCTTAACAGATTACCAACAAGATCGAACCTGGATTATCGTGGAGTGGACCTGGATTCTGTTTTATGCCCCTCATGCCATGATGCTATCGAGTCGGAAGAACACATTTTCATCTCGTGTGAAGTCGCGAAAGAGGTTTGGTCTCTAATTTTTAAATGGTGGGACATCCGACTAAACCCACCCACTGATCTCCTAAAATCCATTTCACTTGCAGACGAAGACGTCATTTCTAAACCCTTCACTCGCTTCTTTGATGTTGTGGTTCAAACAACCCTTTGGCACTGTAAACCATGCAACACATTCATTTTCTCAAAATGTATAGTTCATCAAATAGAAGTGTTTTTTTTTTCTTTAATGATCCATTGGTGGTCGAGGCGATGGTGAAGGTAGTTGGTCTCTCAATGGTGACCGAAGTAATGGTGGCCGAGAAAATCGTGACCGATGCAATGGTGACCTACGCAATTGTGACCGCAACACTAGTGACCGATGCAATAGTGGCTTTTTTGCTCGAGTTTGAGGAGCTGAAGGACCTTCGTTTAGATCATCGGGTTTCAAAGCCCAAATAGGTATCTGATCAAGTGCATAACCATAATCATGGAACAACTCTACACCATGCAATTGTTCTTACTAGAAGCTAACGATCAGCCACATAAAGAACACTTACTAGAAGCGAACGATCACCTTTTTTAAATGGAAAAATAGATCCACAAGTTAGCTATTGAATTTAGGACACGGGATATAGATACTTCAATCAGATTGAGTAAATCTGGATTCAAATAAACGATGTAGAACATGTTAGCTATCGAAATTAAGATACATGATATATGTATGTGGATTTATGACATTAAGAGTGTACTTAGATAGCGTATTGATAATGCATTTTCCCAAATAAAGAAACAACACATTCAAAAGAAATCCACAAACAAAAATTATGAAGACCACATGTATTAACAATCTAAATTTTTAACACACAACATACTATAATATTCACAGGCTAAGCTTGAAAGCTTTTTACCTGAGCACATTTTGATTGAAACATAGCCTTTCCCTTGTGTACATACTTCACTGAATTGCACATGTTCTGATTCTTCTGTTTCTCACCGCCCTCTTTTGCGTCATGCAATTTGCATGGCTGAAGAAGCAGGTCGCTTCAATTTCTTTTTTTGTACATCACCATTTTCATTCAGACTCTCCTTCTTTCTATCACAGCTCATTACTCCCTTAACTCCATCTCTCCAAACATTCTTATTCCTATTTAACATCTTCTCAACCTTCCAAGATGGAGGACTCGCATCTATAACACCAAGATCCTAATAACTCTCTCATCCTCCTCTTCTACACAGTCCGCTACCTTCAACTCTCGGTTGACTTGGCAGTACGTTTACGATTCCAAATCAAAGTCACTAGCAATGGTGATGAAACAGTATCTGAATTTTTCGAAACAACACAGGTTTTAGGACACCGTTGTTTCCCGTAAGTTTTTCTTACTCTTAATTCTCGATAAATTATGAAATTCTTTCATGTGTTGGGGCTCTGAAAGTACATTATCATCATCCCTCAACCTCGCCTCACTATTTCATTTATACTCTTCTTTCTATCACGTCTCTTTGATCCCTTGCCTTTTTTTTCCCCAACTTTCCAAACATTCTTTCTCCTATGCAACATCTTCTCAAACTTCCAAGATGGAAGACTAGTATCGATAACCGTAATCTCTGTTTGTGAACACCCCAAAAGATCCAAATGACCTTTCTCTTCCTATTCTACAGGATCCACCACCATAAAATCTTTATCGACTTCCTTGACTGTACGTACAGTACGTTTACACTTACGATGCCAAGTCAATGGCGCCAACAATGGATTTCCATCTGAATTTTTTGATTCAACAAAGATTTTAGGGCAGTGTTGTGTCCTGCAAGTGTTCTTCCTCTTAATTCTCAATAAAGCATGACAATCTCCTATGTTAAAGAGGTCTGAAGGTAAATTATCATCACGCCCTTGCATATCCTCGACATCTTCATGTTCTTCGAATTGGGGTGTTTTGAGCAGAACAGACCCGGTGTACGTTTCAGAATTATCTGTTTTATTAGAGATAAAAAACTGACCGAAACCAATGGTGAACGGAGGTGGCGGAGCCAATCAGATGTTCCGGCAGTGGTTCCGATTATCGTTTCTAAAACCCTAAATGCACATCCTACATCTTCTACTTCCGCCTCCAAACTAGTTTTTGCATCTCCGACACCATCTAGTCAACCTCCTCCGGTCCCTCCTCGTTAAAATCATCTTGATCACTTACGATCAATGTCTTGCTCCATCCCAAACATTGCCGGAACATTGGCTCCGTAGCCTCCATTTCACCATCGGCTACGGTCATTTTTTTAGATCTAATAAAAAAGATGATTCCAAAACGTGCATCGAGGCTGTTCTGCTTAAAACACCCCAATTCGAAGAACGTGAAGATGGTGAGGATATGCAAGGGCGTGATGATAATTTACCTTCAGAGCTCTTTAACATAGGAGATTGTCAAGATTTATTGAGAATTAAGAGGAATGAGACTTGCATGACACAACAGTGCCCTAAAATCTTTGTTGCATCTAAAAATTCAGACTGAAATCCATTGGTGGCACCGTTGACTTGGCATCGTAAACGTAAACGTACTGTACGTACAGTCAAGGAAGTCGATCAAGATTTTGGATCCTGTAGAAGAGGAAGAGAAAGGTCATTTGGATCTTTTGGGGTGTTCGCAAACAGAGTTTACGGTTATCGATACTAGTCTTCCATCTTGGAAGTTTGAGAAGATGTTGCACAGGAGAAAGAACGTTTGGAAAGTTGGGGATAAAAAAGGCAAGGGATCAAAGAGACGTGATAGAAAGAAGAGTCTAAATGAAAATAGTGAGGCGAGGCTATGGATGATGATAATGTACTTTCAGAGCCCCAACACATGAAAGAATTTCATAATTTATCGAGAAGTAAGAGTAAGAAAAACTTACGGGAAACAACGGTGTCCTAAAACCTGTGTTGTTTCGAAAAATTCAGATACTGTTTCATCACCATTGACAGTGACTTTGATTTGGAATCGTAAACATACTGCCAAGAAAGTCAACCGAGAGTTGAAGGTAGCGGACTGTGTAGAAGAGGTGGATGAGGGTTATTTGGATCTTAGTGTTATAGATGCGAGTCCTCCATCTTGGAACATTGAGAAGATGTTATATAGGAATAAGAATGTTTGGAGAGATGGAGATAAGGGAGTAATGAGCCATGATAGAAAGAAGGGAAAGGAGAGTCTGAATGAAAATGGTGATGTACAAAAAAAGAAATTGAAGCGACCTGCTTCTTCAGCCAAATTGCGTGATGCAAAAGAGGGCGGTGAGAAAAAGAAGAATCTGAACATGTGCAATTCTGTGAAGTATGTACACAAGGGAAAGGCTATATTTCAATCAAAATGTGCTCATGTAAAAAGCTATTCAGGCTTAGCCTGTGAATATTATAGTATATTGTGTGTTAGAAATTTAGATTGTAATACATGTGGTCTTCATGATTTTTGTTTGTGAATTTCTTTTGAATGCGTTATTTCTTTATCTGGGAAAATGCATTATCAATACGCAATCTAAGTACACTCTTAATGTCATAAATCCACAAACATATATCATGTATCTTAATTTCGATAGCTAACATGTTCTCTATAGTTTATTTGAATCCAGATTTACTCAATCTGATGGAAGTATCTATATCATGTGTCGTAAATTCAATAGCTAACTTGTAGATCTATTTGTCCATTTAACATCAGAAACTAGTTTTTCACCAGACCAAAAAAGGTGATCGTTAGCTTCTAGTAACACGATCTAATCATAAAAACAATCAAGCAGATTTTCTTCAAATGTTGGTAACTATTTACATGCTTAATCAGGATAGCAACTTGTACATCAACGTAAGATTTAATCGATCTGTTATATATATTTCATGTAAAGTGTAAAATTATTATGTTATGTGCATACATGAGGATAGAATGCAATGTAAGTAAGATAAATGAAACTAAACAATCAAAACATGCAGGATATATAAATTAACCTTGATGCGACCATATCCATTAGTATCGAACTTGTGATCAGTGAGAATGATATTACAGCTGCTGGTGCCATGCTTCATTTAACAAGCGCCGATGGTTTCACTTTCCAGTCGGCTCGACATACGCTTCAGATAATCTGCTGAAATAGTGGGTCTGTCAATGGTGACCGAGGTAATGCTGGCCGAGACAATCATGGCCGATGCTACGGTGACCGCTAAAATAATGACCTACAAAATTGTGAGTGCATCACTGGTGACCGATGCAATGGTGACTTTTTGGCTCAAGCTTGAGGAGCTGAAGAACCCTCTTTCAGATCATCCAGTTTCAAAGCCAAAATAGGTGCCTGATCACGTGCATACCATAATCATAAAACAACTCTACACCAGCTTGAATACGCTCTTTTGCAAATATGCCAACATGATGATCAACTGCCACTTTCAATTCTGCATATGTCGGCTTGTTTAGACACTAAACAAGGCAAGACATGTAGATATTTAAGTGATGAGTGATCATTGTGTTGGCATATTTGCAAAAATGCGTATTGAAGATGGTGAAGAGTTGTTATATTACTATGGTTATGCACATGATCAGTCATCCGTTTGGGCATTGAAACCCGATGCTCCAGCTGAAGATCCTTCAGCTCTTCAAGCTCGAGCAAAAATGCCNAAAAAAAGAGAGAGAGAGAGAGAGAGAGAGAGAGAGAGAGAGAGAAGAACGCACACACACACACACTTTCTTTTTTTCTTTTGATGAACTAAACATTTTGAGAAAATGAATGTGTCAGACACCTGTTTGGGTTTTCAAACCCGACGATCCAAAAGAAGGCCTAGTATCATAATAGCACATATAATATATGTGATTGAAATACTTACATGTTCGAGACGTGCGCATTGTATGTTATTTTATCCACAATGTGAGTATCCTTTTGGAAAATATAGATATGGTCACATGTATGCATCTGATGATAACAATACAATAAGATCGATCAACAAAAGTTTAATTTGAAAATCAACAATTGCCCACAGACAAGGTAATTGAAGGACTTTGTTTATGATCTAATGACGAGAATGAGTCATGTATAATTAACATCTCAAAATATAGAACAAACCCACTTATATACCATAACAAGACCGTACTATCGACAAATAGCAAAACAGAAGCAAAAGAGAACACTAGATGATAACAACCATCATCTTCCTAGCTTCCTAGTCGATAAAAAATCGATACAAATGTCTCATTGTTATCATTTGCTATTTATCGTTAAAAATACAAGTGTTTCAACAACCAAAAAAGGTTACAATTACGTATCTAATGACACAATCTAATCATAGAAACAACCATACATTTTTTTTTAAATTCTTCTAGTAACACGATATGACTATTAAAACATCAAAACACTCTTGTTTTAAGATGCTAGTGTTAACTATCACATTCTAAGGTCATAAATCCGCATATATATCGTGTCGTAAATTTTATAAATAAAAAATAATTGTTTCAAAAACCATACAGGTTACATTTATCTAAAGATACAATCTAATCATGAAAAAAACCATACAGGTTACATTTATCTAAAGATACAATCTAATCATGAAAACAACCATACAGTTTTTTATGATTCTAGTAACACGATCTGATTATTAAAACATCAAAACAATCTTTTTTTTTTCAGATGCTAGTGTTAACTATCACATTCTAAGGTCATAAATCCACACACATATATATATCGTATCGTAAATTCGATAGCTAACATGTTAATCCACCTCACTTATTATAAGGCAGATAGATTTACTCGATCTGATTACAATCTATCATATAAAAAGTATAAGATTATAATGTCCTGCCTAAAACTTTAGCAGTTTTATCCATACAGCAAACTTACATATCTATATCACTTATTTAATTCCAGATTTCATCGATCTATTTTAAATATGTCATATAAAAAGTGTTAAGATTATTATGCTAATTATGCATAAATCAGTATAGCATGCAACGTAAAGAAGATGAAGGATAAAAAAGAGGATATATAAACCTTGATGCTACTGGATCGATTAGTGAGGAATTTGTGATTGCTGAGAATGATGTTCCAGCTGCAGGTGTCGTACTTCATTTCACAGGAGTCGTTGACCCAACGACGCCGATCCATACAGTTTTTTATGCTTGTAGTAACATGATCTGATCATTAAAACATCAAAACACTCTTTTTTCAGCTGCTAGTATTTAACTATCACATTCTTAATGTCATAAATCCACACACATATACCATGTATCTTAATTTTGAAAGCTACAATGTTCTACATCGTTTATTTTTATCCAGATTTACTCAATCTGATTGAAATATCTATATCGTGTATCGTAAATTCAATAGCTACCTTGTAGATCTATTTTTGCATTTAACATCAGAAACTGGTTTTCACAAACCAAAAAGGTGATATTTAGCTTCTAGTAACATGATCTAATCATAAAAACAATCAAGCAGACTTTCTTCAAATGTTTGTAACTATTTACATGCTTAATCAGGATAGCAACTTGTACATCAACGTAAGATTTACTTGTTCTGTTATATATATTTCATGTAAAGTGTAAAATTATTATGTGATGTGCATATATGAGGATATAATGCAACGTATAACAATCAAAACATGCAGGATATATAAACCTTGATGCGACCGGATCGATTAGTGTCGCACTTGTGAAGTTGTGATCAGTGAGAATGATATTACAGCTGCTGGTGCCGTGCTTCATTTAACAAGCGCCGATGGTTTCACTTTCCAGTCGGCTGGACATGGTTTCAGATATATCTGCTGGCAACGTATCGAGTTTTTTATACGTACCAAATATATCAATAGATAAAACCCTAATATGGATGTGGGCTTCTATCATTGGGCCTTAGATGTTAAAAGGCTAATACATGTACGCCTATATATATCATTTTTTTTAGATTTCACATTTTTATGTCGTGGCCGTGTGAAGATCATAATGAGAAAACAACTAAATAAATATGAAATGCATATCAAGTTTCATCAAACAATGGAGCTTTCACCTATAAACGGCCTTCAAAAGATCTCATTCTTAATGACATCAAGTTGTCATCTTTTAATTGGATCTCAAGTAGGTTTAAGAATACGGACTTTAACACGATCGATTGGTTCAATAACCCATGTAAAGACTTTGTAACTAATCTTTTACTCTCGGCCTCCTCGTTACTTAGTAGGTTGTCTGTTTCTTTTATATATATAATCCCAAGGTTCAAAATAATAATAATAATAATAATAATAATAATAATAATAATAATAATAATAATAATAATAATAATAATAACTTAATTCAAGTTGTTGGCAAACAACACTAACCAACACGGCCATAAGAATATAAAGTCTCATTCAATCAAATTATACACTCAACTTTTATAGTCACTTTGTTTCCTCCGTCTAAACTAGCTGTTAGCGGCAGCTGTGAGAAGTAGATACAGCTCACCGTTCACCGCTTTGTAAACAAGCATTGGAAGTTTAGCTTTCCAAAAAATTAGTGAAGCTCACTGCTCTTTTGCCAAACGACCACCAAAATTTAAAATACTCATTGCTCATCGCTCATCGCTCAATGTATCGTGTATGTAACAACTTTTCTAGAGAAATGATTAACAAACACAAATCATAAAAGTGAAAGAAAGTTAGGATATGTGTTACAATGTCTCAACATGAAGTTAAGGTTTTCCAAATTGGTTAATTATCATTTATAACTTAGACGATATCATTTGAAGTTTAGATTTCAAAAATATATTAGAAGTTAGCCAAGTTGCATATCTGAAAGGGATAAAAGTTCAACCTCAGCTCGTAAATTTGGTCTCCAAAAGGTATTCTTCTAAATATGGCCGTCACTTTTGTTAGAAGCGATTTATCATCTCCTTCAATTAATGTTAAGAAATAATGAAAAATGAATAAAAGATACCTACTGGGTAGTTTAAGTAACATAGAACAGTGCCGTATTTAAGCAATTTCATTTGTCTATAAGGTTATCAAAGTAATTAGTTCCAACAATATCATCTACTCCAATGGTAAAAAAATGCGATATTCTAAAAAAACGGTTTTATAATTGTCCCGTTTGAGCTGCCGATTAAACTGGCAATACCGGTTTTCAGCCAGTTTTTTCCTCAAAACTTTTTCTAGTGACACAACCGGTAACCGGGTCGACTAGGGCTTTGAAACATTGACAAATCTCTTGGTCCGAAATAACTTGAGCAACTCATGAATTGATAAGATAAACATAAATACGTGGCTTTTTGACATGGAACATATAACGAGTTTATGATTCATGATACATCGGAATTACAATGATTACTCAAGAACCCACTTTGACACCCTAATAACTTAGTTGGCTTTTCAACGGGGATACTTGCAGACGGTATCCCCAATGAGAGACAAATTTAGGAACACTGAGAAGCAAACTAGACAAGGTTTTGCTTCTCAGTATGTTGAGAATACTAACACTCTAACTATGCTAAGGTATTCTCACTTCTTACTCTCTATGAATGCGCACTTCCATCGTTGGATGGAACTGGTTTATATAGCGGGGAGATTACTGTTGCTTCACGTAGTAATAGTGATCTTACCAACTGTTCGTAGTTAGGCACGTGCCTAGATATCTAGCCTTGATGTCCTTTTGGTTTTCCAGAGTTGACAACACTGATTTCCCATGAGCTTCTTTTGTTCTTTGGAAGGAACATATATTTATCTTCCCAAAGTTTTCCCGCTTAAACTTTGTTGACTCACCTAATTCCTTGGTCTTGATTCAGGGAACTGATATATCATCAAGGTATTCCTGCCTTGATGTTTCTATGGTCTCGAGCTAGAGTCTTTACCTGCAAACTAACTGATCAGTATGTGGTGAGTTTGCATGACTCCAGGTTCTGAACTCCACTGGTTCTCTATGTCTCTTAATCACTGAGTGTTGGTAAAGCTATGTTGATCACCATAACTTCACGACACTTATATTGGTAGTTGGTGAGGTGCTTATTATCATGAGATATAAGGCTATCAGGGATAAAGAGACATTTGTCAGATCTCAGTGTCCCTGATGTTACTCAAGTACCTTAATCATTGGCCTGCAACACTGACTAAAGCGCATCTTTTTAGAAGAATGCCATTGAGGTTCTCCCCTAAGGCAGGGGAAAGACATGCTCCCTGATCATCAGTGTGTTAAAATTGTCACTTATATTCGTCAGTGAGTGTCTAGTGTTATTTTTATGTTCAAATCTTTGTCTGAGACAATTTGGTCAGTTGCAGGACCTAATATATAACATGATTAAAAAAAATGATTTATGCAATTTTCTATCTCTCCACTTTCCCAAATCACCCACTATTTTTTTAGAGAAACTTTTTCCTAAACAAACAAAAATAGAAAATTTAGATTTCTAAAACTAACACTGTATTCTCAAGTATGTTTCGAAAAATAAAACTGAAATGAAGGTTGTGTTTGACGTGAGGCTTGTAGAGGTTTGAGCTTTTAGAATAAGTTTTGTTTGCCACATAGTTTATGAAATATTTTACAAGTCACAAGCCTCCATAGGCCCAAGCCAATTGAGACAGGCTTATGAGGGCTTATTGTTAGTCAAATTACTTAAATACTTTTCAAAATATAGTGTACTATCACGTAAAAGTTGAAAATATATTTGAATTTAATTTGATGTATTTTTATGCGATTTTATAATAATAAGTTTCAGCTCCAACTAATTCGCCAAATAGCTTCATAAAAATATAAGCTCCAGCTTGCAGCTTATAATATAAGCTCCAGCTACAGCTCCAGCTACTGCTAAAGTGAGTGAAAAAGAATGTTTTGTTTTTGAGTTTTTGAAAGGAGCGAGGAAAAAAAAGTATCTTATGTTTTTTTCCATAAACTTTCATCGCATATTTAACATATACGGAGTATTTAAATAAGCTTATCAAGTTTGTTCGTGTAGGTTTAAGAAAGTTACGGGGTATTTGCTATTTGTTGAATACGAAGGAAACGTTGCACGAATAAGTTGGAGAAGCAAAATTTAGTTCTCTAACAACACACCTATTTTGAGCTTGGTTTTGTCATGGTTTTTCAATATATAACAAATATACTAATCACAAATCGATCTCTTATATAAATATTATTCAACGGTTTTAAATTTACTCCCATGAATTTCACGGGTCAATAAAATAGTTTCAGATGTACGGATTTCTTAAAAGATATATTTATATGAACATGCCTTAATGACAAAATATCATTCGTTTATGATGTACAACTTGTTTTAAGAGCAGTGTTTAAAAAACAGGTTTTAAATCGATTCGATCGAGTCACTGGATCATCTGTTCAACCAATTTAACAGTAAGGTCAATCCGGTTTTTCATTTAATTAGATTGAGATATTTTGTCAAACAGAACATCTATAAAACACTTAATATTTAGAGTAAATTACATAGATGGTCCCTGTGGTTTGCCCAAAGTTTCACCCACAGTCCCTGAAAGTTAAAAGTTGCACGGATAGTCCCTATCTTTGAAAAGAATAACACTCATGGTGCCTCCACTTAACTGGTGTTAGTGGTTTCCGTTATCTTTTACACGTTAGTCCCTTTTTGTTAAATATCATTGCATCGTTAGTCCTTTATAATAACGGCCGTTTATAATTTGAAGTTTTTCGAATTTTTCTTACGTTTTCATCCATTTTTATACGTTTTCATGCGTTTTAATCAGTTTTCGTCCGTTTTTATATGATTTCGTCCGTTTTTATATGATTTCGTCCGTTTTTCTTACGTTTTCATCCGTTCTCATGCGTTTTTATACGTTTTCGCTCGCTTTTCTTACGTTATTGTTTGTTTTCCTATGTTTTCATCCGTTTTATCCGTTTTTATAAGATTTCGCTCGTTTTTATACGTTTTCCTTTATTTTTCTTACAATTTCATACGTTTGAATCCGTTTTCGTCCATTTTTATCCGTATTCAAGCTTCGTATGACTATGCTCAAAACTTTGATCAAGGATCGGAATGGAGAAACGAGGTTAATATTTTGCCTAGATCATTTTCTGTTCAGTTTTTATCCGTTTTTATTTTAATCCGTTTTTGTCCGTAAGCCACCACCACCACCAATAAAAAAAATCAAATTTTTTCAATTTTTTTTCTAACAAAATAAAAAAAAATAGAAAAAATTGAAAAAAAAATTCGAACAAAAAAATAATTTTTTTTGGAATTTGATTTTTTTAGAAATTTCGAACAAAAAAATTTGAAAAAAAATTTAGAAATTTTTTTTGAAAAATTTTCGAACAAAAATATTTTTTTTTTGATTTTTTAGAAAAAAAATGAAAAAATTGAAAAAAAAAATCAAAATATATTTTTTTATTTTTTTAGATTTTTTTTGATTTTTTTTTCTATTTTTTTTATCTTTTATAAAAAAAATTTGGAAAAAAAATTTTAATTTTTTTTATTGGTGGTGGTGGTTGTTACGGATAAAAATAGACGAAAATGGATAAAATCGGATGAAACCTATAAAAACGGATAAAAATTGAACATAAAATGATCTAGGCAAAATATCAACCTCGTTTTCCATTCCGATCCTTGATCAAAGTTTTGAGCATAGTCATACTCATCATACGAAGCTTGGATACGGATAAAAATGGACGAAAATGGATAAAAACGTATGAAAACGTATAAAAACGTGTAAAACGGATTCAAACGTATGAAATTGTAAGAAAAATAAAGGAAAACGTATAAAAACAAGCGAAAGCGTATAAAAACGGACGAAAACGTAGGAAAACAAACAATAACGTAAGAAAAACGAGCGAAAACGTATAAAAACGCATGAGAACGGATGAAAACGTAAGAAAAACGGACGAAATCATATAAAAACGGACGAAAACGGATTAAAACGCATGAAAACGTATAAAAACGGATGAAAACGTAAGAAAAATTCGAAAAACTTCAAATTATAAACGGCCGTTATTATAACGGACTAACGATGCAATGATATTTAACAAAAAGGGACTAACGTGTAAAAGATAACGGAAACCACTAACACCAGTTAAGTGGAGGGACCATGAGTGTTATTCTTTTCAAAGATAGGGACTATCCGTGCAACTTTTAACTTTCAGGGACTGTGGGTGAAACTTTGGGCAAACCACAGGGACCATCTATGTAATTTACTCTAATATTTAATACCAAATAAACATAAAACCTAAAAATTTCAATACCAATCACATGATATGTTTATAAAACATATATTAGACAATACAAAACACATACAATTCAACAAGAATACAATTTTTTTTAAATATAAAAACAACATTATCCATCACCACGATCAATTTAGAGTGTTTAACTTAAGAAAAGGAGTTTGTGGCCTTAGCGTTCTCTTGACTTTAAGCATGTAAATCTGTAACTTTTTCCATAACAGGTTTAATCCTCATCACAAACTCTATCAAAATGAATGGACTAGTTAGATTAATAATTTGTTTATTTATTTTTATCTAGTACAGAGAGATATCAAATATTAGCAAACTACCACAACTAAAATGATGTGATATGGATCCCATTGAAATGGTCAAAACAAAGCTCTAAGCTCAAACGTCTTTTTCAAGGGGTTAATATAAGATTACCATTTTATCCTTTTATGTATATAATTAAGTTTTTCTAATTATATATATATATATATATATATATATATATATATATATATATATATATAGGATCAAGTGCGGATATCTTTTTTTAGTGCGGACGTACGGACAAATCTGGGCCACCCATTCCAGATCTGATCTTGACTTTTTGTAAAAAAGTCAAAATCTAAAGCTAACTTCACAGTACCAATTGACTATTCAAACGATTTTTTTTAATTTTTTTTCCTTTTAAGTGATCCTTATTATTATTGTCTTCTTTACTTTTTTTATTTTTTCAGATTTTTCTGAGCATTTTTTTGTTTTTGGTTATGAGTCCTACCATGATATTAAAGATATTATGAGTCCTACCGTGATATTAACGATATTTACTTAAAAAGTTACTTTGATATTAGTAAAAAAATTAATATCACTGCTTTTTTTTTTACGATATTAAGAAAAGTTACGTTGATATTAAAAATTTAACTTTGATATTAGTAAAAAACTTAATATCATTGTTTTTTTATTACGATATTAAGAAAAAGTTGCGGTGATATTAAAAAAAATTAACTTTGATATTAAGAAAGCATGTGTAAGACCGTAGAACAACTTAAAAACACTAATCTTTGGTACCTTTGGTGACTTGTATGTTGTATGTTTAGAGAGAGAGAGAGAGATTAGAGAGAGAAAGAGGAGGAGAGGATTCTAAAAACACACATTCATTTCACATACAAGCACACCTCCAAATGAGACCATTTGGAGGTATTTATACATCATACATAAGGCCTTAAGAGGCTTTCTTTAGGCTTGGGCTTATGGACTTGTTTTCTTAACTAATACAAGGCTTCTTACTAACTCCTAACCTATTAGATTAGCAAGTCCAACGCCCACTATTAATTTATATAACTATTTCTAATACACGACACACCATATTACAAATATTAGAACGACCATCACTTTTCTATAAATCTTAAATGCTAACAATCTCCCCCTAAGGGATGGTTGTTTGAATGAAGCTCCACATGATTTGGTCTTCTTTGTTCTTTGTTGTCGAGCTATGTGTGTCATTGTAGAATAGTCTTTACTCGTTCCTTCATGCTTTGTGATCGTTGATGAATGACTTTTCTTCGTTCTTTGTTCTTTGTTGTGGTAGATTCATCTGCCTTACGTCACGTCTTTGTCTTTGATGGATAAACGCCTTTCCAACATGCTCATACGTCTTTAATCTTTGTCATACATACATTTTTTGTTCCCATTCTTTCACTTTGATCTTTGTCACTTTACTTTGTAGATTCTTCTTTTTGGCGTAGAATCTTTCTTTGACCGTTGCTATCTTTGATCTTTGTGAGAACTTTTCTTTGACTTTGAGATGTATGTATGAGCATGTGGAAACTAGTGTGGTGGTGGTGGTAATGATGAGGTGATGGTAGCTGCATGAAAATTGTTAGTAATAATCAACCGGTACTTACAGGTTCGGAATTAGAGATTGTCAACAGCATAGTATGAAGACTCCTTCTAAACCTTACCATGGCCGTTCCTAATCGGATACCCCTGAAAGGGCTTACACAGACATACCGAAGTACACCCACGATTAGGTGAGTCGCTGGAGATCACCCCACGACTGTAGACCGTTTTAAACCACCGCAAACACTAAGCGTAACCCATAAAGAATTACCGAAGTGACCTGCTGTCAGGGCTATTTGATGTTGACCCTGTCAGGAGTTTCCGTTCAATCATTGAGAAATACATAAGTAAATTCTCTCATAAACGTTCTCGGCAGATTGCTAAGATCTGCGTAGGACTCGATAATTTACAACTGGTGTCCATTGATGTAGAACCACCATTGTAGTAATGTTAAGTGTTCCTATGAGATCTTTGAGGTAATGATGTGCATAGGATTGCGACCACGCAACAGGTTTTACCTCTCAAGGGATCTTGAGAAGCTTGCAATCCCACCAGGCAGTGTACCTGGTCAGTGTAGTATAGTGTAGTGGTAAGTACGGGGGATTGATCGTTCTCTCACAGGGAATAGTGTTCGTTAGGATAGAAAAACTACTCTAATAGGTCTAAAGGTGAAGAAAGATTATTTTTTGTATTTTTATATTTTTATGAAAGCAAGTAAAATCTCGGGTTTTGGAAGAGTGGGCGGAATTAGTTGCTAGTCAACTAACCCAAAAACTACTATTGCAAGAAAAATAAAATAACAAGAAAATAAAAGGTTGTGAAAACTTATATGGAGACAAATGTGTTTACTTAGACTTCCTTACTCCCTAACTATCTTTTACCGGTTAATTGGTGTATGTATTACTCACGGCCGTTCCGTGAATTTCGGTGGCCCTGTGCAATAAATTAAACTAGGCCCTATTGATATGGATAGTTATTATATGTAAATGAAATGTTAATTAATACTGTATACAAATTTTACTAAGGAACCTAGACGCATTGCCTAAGACCACAACTCACAACAATGTTCTCATCGACATAGTAAAACCACAATAAATTTATAGTTGGTATTCCATTATCAAGTTAGAGTAATTACAATGTATTAGAAGTTTAAAAATTAACATCAAATAACATTCACACATTATTCTAAAATGTTATATCGGAAAATAGAGAGAACAAACTGTCCAAATTAATTGCTAAGAATTGACTGAATTAATTGTAACCTATTGATTGTCCCTTTGTCTTCACGTTTTTTTAGCATGTAGTCACCCTAATTATCATCCTTTAACAGAATTAGCCTAACTAAGTAATTAAATATGGGCTTTTATTAGGTTGAAAACTAAAAAAATGCGTCTACATCATACATGTATATAATTGACTTGCATTAGTTTGAGGCCCTCTAAAATCGGTGGCCCTGTGCGCCCGCACTTGCCGCACATGCCAATCACCGGCCTTGGTATTACTTGTGTGGATGATGGGTGTATTGCTTAACAATTCATGGGGTGGCATACATATCTCCCCAATTCTATGAGCTCTTATCTCCTCCTACAACTATGCGTACACATAATCATAGGGATTATAAACAGTGGCTCATGCGTTAAATACTACCTTAATAACCTAGTATGCCTTAGTTACATGTTTCTTAAGACGTTCAAGCATGTTACCATATAGGAGTATTGCCAGTTTTCTTAAGCCTAACATTGATGAAACATTCATCCCAACAAAGTAATAACACACCAATCAACCAATAATTAATAGTTAGGTTTCATTAGATCTAAGCAAACACAAGAAAAATCTAGCCTAGCATGTTAATTGAAAGACAAGCATAAGATATAATTAACCAACACATAGACATATTGATTAATTTAAGTGAGGACTTATCTTTAATTGAACATGAAGGATTCAAGGGTGAAAAACCCTTGAAAATACAGCCAAAATCGTCTTTAGGGTTTTTCCCAAACTTGTACCAAAAGTTCCACACTAATGAATGAAAAATAGGAAAATATATATAGATTTTACATTCTGACGGCGTCAGGTTATAGGTTCTGACGCCATCAGCTCTCCGTCATTAGGGTTCTCGGATGGCCTAGATTTACTTCTGACGCCGTCACCCTTTAAACTGCTCTGGGCCGTTGGTGTATGCTTATTCATACACCTTTTATTTACCAAATTAAGACCAAATCGACCAAAAACTAACCATAAATGCCAAAGATATTGTGTTTTTGTGTTTGTGATTGTGCAGGTACGGATATTTCAGAAACAGACTAAAAATCACAAAAACCCGACAAAAACGAGCACGAGAATGGAAAGTGTCAAAAACCGAAGTTGGGGAAGTCAAATAGTCAAAGTCAAGCTCATATAGTCAATCCAAGTCCCTCTAGATTCCAAGAATGACAAAAGAAGTCCTTGATGAAAGTCTGGAAGAATTGGCAACTTTGGTCCCTCAACTTTCAGGAATTGTCAAAATCAGTCCCTTGAAGATGTAATTGAAGAAAATGACAAATGAGACCTCAAAGAATCATGGAGTTGACAAAAATGGCCCTTGGAAAATATTTTGAAGAAAATCAGAATTGGTCCTTAGAGTTTGCATGATTACATGGATGGTCCTTGTGATTTTATAAAACCAAAACCTAAATCTAAGTCTAAATAATTTAACCCAGCTGGTCCACCCATTTCCCTAGCCCAATTCCCTTAAAAAAAAACCCCACAAGCCCACAAAGCCCACAACCTGGTCAAACCCATTTATTCCCGGTCAACAAATAAAAACCAAAAAAATATAAAAAAATATAACCCGCGCCATTTTTTACCCCTTTTTCCCCAATTACCCAGCTCATGAACCCTAAAAACTATTCACACGAGTAAATCAAAATTGACAGCAATTAAGGGCAATTGGGACAATTACTCACACTTCTAGAAGGTCTGACATGTGCAGAAGGTGACAGAGTGGCAATCCGCGTGTGTGTGCGTGCATATGATTGGGTAATCATTTGATCCAAGGGACTATATTGATGGGATTGTTCTCCACGTCTATCCAAGGGCTGATATCTACTCAAACTAACACAAATTTCACCTGGATTGATGACATGGACATCTAGAGGCTTCTTCCTTCATCCCCCTCAAGTGTATAAATACTCCCTCATTCTCACAGTTGTAGTGTGTAGGTTTTATGTAATTTTACTCTGTCAAAATCATTTTATGAATTGTAATCTCGTTTTGTAATCAGTTTTTAGTTAATGAAATAGCAATTTACTTTTGTTTAATTCATCTCTTTAGTTTACCTTAGTTACTCAATTTAGTTAAAAGCTTGTTATCTTAAACTTGTTTCTGTTTAATCAACATCTCTTAATCAGTTTTAGATACTATAGTAGTTAATATTTCATTATTGTTTATCTCAATCAAAAACATAAAAAAATCAGAAAATCAAATAAAAACCAAAAATAAATTTTAAATTCTAAACCAAGCTTCAACAAGCTTGTTTTTCTAATAGTAGAAGCTCATCTTAGCTGTCAATAGCTTTTGTGAGACTTGTTTTAGCATCTAAGCCTTTTACTCTCAAAATCATAAAAAAGTCAAACAAAGTCAACTGTTCAAGTTTCATGGTGAATTCTGGTTTGGAGAGATAGTCCAAGGAGAAAAGGAAGCTTTGGCCTATCTTAAAGATAGGCTAGCATAGTGAACTCCCTCAATTGTGGCTGAGGGAGATTAACTTTGTAAGTTTTTTTTTGCTTATTTTGGTTCCACTCAAAGTTATTAGTGTAGATCTGTTTAGTCTTAGTGTTTACTGTTTCATTGATCTTGTTTGATGTTATTTAGTGCTGTTTTATGATATTTGAGTGTGTTTAGTTCATATAAGTACTTGTTGATTGAATCTGAGTAGTGACTGTTAAGTGTATTTGAGGTACTGTGATTTTGAGTGCTAGTGTTTTATTGCTGCTGTTTGATGTTGTTTTGATGTTCATGAATGTTTAGTGACTGAAATTGATACATACTGTGGTAATTTAAGGTTTTGAATCAGTTGCTTTAGTGTTATCTGTCAAATAAATAGTGTTTGGATCTATGTGTTGTTAGCTGTTCTAGTTGTTATAGTGCTTGGTTATCAGTCTAATTAGTTTGCCTTAGGTTCATTTAAGTCAAATCTACCATAAAATCAGTAGGAATTAAGAGCAATAGTCAAAATTGCTCTTGATTCTTCTTACATAGTTAACTGAGGTGAATTTGTGGTTGTTTGATCTTGAATTTGTTGCATAAGTAGTAATTCTAGCTTAATTAAGGTTAATCATCGCTTAAAACAACATATTAGACAAACTAGGATTAATCAAACTTGGAAATAGTCAACTGAGTTCAAAAGATAAAAAGTCAAAATTGCTCATAGTACCTAAGTTGGACAGAACTTCAATTTGAATCCTAGGCTTCTATAGTTGTTGAAATCAAGTTTGGCTTGTGGATTTGTGATTTCTGGTGGTTAGTTTCTTAGAATCAACAAGATAATTTCAAGTTGAAGCTTGTTTGGTCAATTTTTCTTAAGCTCAAAGTTGCTTTACTGCTGAGATCCTCCCCTGCTTCTCAGTTTTGAGCTCAAGTTCATGAGTGCTTATCTAGCTCTCTAGTTAAGTTCTTGGTGAAATTTTTGGGGCAAAACATAGCCAACCTAGCTGCTTATAGGAATCAACCTTTGATTTCCCATTTAGAGCTTATTCTGAGTGCTTTTTGTTCCATATAATCTGTCCCATTTAGAGTATAAGCTGATCAATCAGTTTATGGGCATTTGGTGATAATTGCTTGTGTTCTTTATTCCAGTGATCCATTTGAGTATTATTAAGTGTGTTTGAGCTATTTTCACTGTCTTGAGCTTATTGGTACCTTTGTGTGCTTATTTGGCTTATATAACTCTTGTTTGGGACTGTTTTTGAATAGCATTGCATGTTCTGAGTTTCTTTTTGGTCAAAATTGAGTGTTACTGAGCTTATTAGTGTCCTAAAAGCATTCTGTGAAACTTTGACTTCATTTGGTCAAACAGCTTATTAATAAGCACTTTTTACAAACTGCTTTTTGGTCCAATAAGCACTTAACTGCTTAATTTTCCAAAATTTCTTTTTCCAGTAGCTTTAGAATTTAATTTAGATTTTTCATAAAAATTTCAGAATTATTTAATTAGTTTTGATATTTCTTTTTCATTTTTCTTTATTTTTAAGTACTTTTTAATTCAAATTAAATAACAAAAAGACAAAATTAGTTTTCATTTTTATTTTTAAAATTAGTTGTTAGTTCAGTTAGATTTTTAAAAATTAAATTTGTAGATTAAATCTTTTATTTTCTAATTAGTTTCATTTTCTTTTATAAAACAAAAATACAAAAATAGTTTTTAATTCTTAAATAAAAATAAAAAGACAAAAATAATAATTTTCTTTTTCTAAAATTTTTCTTTTATTATTTTTAGCTTAGAAAAATTTAAATTGCATCCCTAGAATTAGATTTGCATTAGTTTCACGTTTTTAGTTGTTACGTTACGTTTATTTTACGTTTCTTAATTCGTGTTTACGTTTTTAGCTTACGGGTGCTTTGATTACGTGATTTGATTTTCTAATTACTTGATTGTGTTTTATTTGCTTATCATTAGTGTAATTCTCATTTTTATCACTTTTACCATTTTCACTACACGTTTTACGATCCGGAAATCGAGATTCCATTTAACCTTCACACGGACACGACCCGGGTAATTTCTTATTTGTTGAGAAATTGCTTGGAAAAATACTATACTAAAACGATAACACCAGCCGTCACTCTTTAAGTTAACACCTGACGGCCTACATTCTTTAACACCTGACGCCGTCAGGTGAAAACATCTTGTTTTCTTCATAGGGCGTCTAGTGTAATCTGACTTCACTCTTTTGTCAACGTTGGCTGACGGCGTCACCTTGTGACTCTGACGCCGTCAGGTAGGAAATTCAGCTTCTTTTGAGACTTTGTCGTTTTCTTCACTTTTATGCCTCAAAAACGTCCAAATATGCATGTTTTCCAGAATTCTTCTCAAAAGTACCTAAAATGACAAAAGGAACGATTTAGGGCAATATTTGATCACATTTACTCGAATTAGGGCTTAAATGACCCCTTAAAACGGGTACACTTTTCATCTCATCAGGTAATCTCGGGGCTCTAGACTCAATAAGCGCACAATTGGTTTCCTATGCGGAGGCATGAAGCAGAGGGCCTCCTTTTCAATACCAACCATCTCTAAGAGACAGGTCGATAGATTATACAAGGTTCTCCGTGAGAATGAAACAAGTACCTTTTGAGAGATACCAGAGTGGCTAGAAGGTTTAAGTGTAGTGCGTCACTGGGTCCATGACGTCTTGTCTTCAATATCAGTGTCACCCTTACTAACAACCAGTAGCATATGAGTTGAACTCGGTGTCTGCCCTAAGGTTGAACATATGGAGGGCTATTTCTTTTCACCCTTTTCATTACTTTTCTTTTTAATTCTTCAACTCCTTCTTTCTCCTTTCATTCTTTACTCCTTTTTTCAAATCATACCTAAGGACTTCTAATTCTAATCTATTGGAATTGTCCTTGGGTAGATCCCTCCGGTTCTGGCGGATCATAGGACGGTTTTTCCTAACCTTAGTCACCTTATATCTTTATGACTATCCTATTGTTGCCAATGAACCAAATATTTGAAAATCTTCTCAAAGTGTTTATGATAATGAAACATATTTTGTTAACACTTTGAGAGTTTTGATTTCTTTTTGAAGGACTCCCCCTTCACATGTGCTCATGCAATTTTTTAAGAAATTTGCACATGCAGGAGGAGTTTGCACTTTATGAATTGATCCACTCTTAATAGACACATACCCGAGGGACACGTTTACGTTGCTTACTTAAAGGGATCCATTATTAGCTTTTAGGTGATAACTAGACCTAATAACTAATTTGAAGTTGTTAACATTCCTTAGAAAGGAAGTTAGACCCGTCAAAGTACACATCTAATAAGAGTTTCTCGAAATGGTACTTTCTACTCGGATAAATCCTTTCGAATGCTAACTTTTTTGTTCTGTCAATTCTTGGGTCAAATCTGAGTCGAGCTCCAATGAGATTCAGCCACAATTAACAATCTTATTGATCACAATCATTTTAGTCACATTTTGATCACATTTAATCACGTCTTCTCCCCCTCAAAAATAGCATATCGTGATAGTTTTTATATCAACAATTTAATAGAAAAAGCTTTTGGAGAGACAGACGGACTTGTTTTAGCATGAAATTGGAACATTTTTTGAAATACTCCCCCTCAAAACTCGCATGTGTTTTGAGAATTTTAACCTTTTTACAAACAGTTTAGAGGGAAGGAGTCTTCTTGAGCAAAATTCTAAAAATATAAGAAATTTCAGATTTGTTGAATTTTGCATCAAGGTTTTTTTTTGAAAAACAAAGACTTCTCTTTGTTTGAATGGGAATGTCGCACTGAGGCGTACAACAGTGTCCGTTTTTAGGATAAGTGCACTTTGTTAATGAAAATCATTTGGGCGTAGCACTTTCCTTTCTTTGAAAACTTGATTTGTGCACTGTAAGTTGTACACAAGTCATTTTGATGATGAGCACCGATTTTGATAGATTTTGAAAATCTTTTTGAAAAAATCATGAAAAGGTGGTGCTCATAAGAGAATTTATGTTTTTAGGATAAGTGCTCGAAAATTATTTAAAACCTTTGTTTTGTGTAAGCACTTTCCTTTCTTTGAAGCGCGGGTCCTGAACAGATGTGTCCAAAAGCCATCTTTGAAATCCGGGTTTCGTACTGAAGTATACGAAAGCCATTGTGAAGAAATTTGAGAAACGACATGTTTTAGAAAACATTTAAATGAACTCCCGCTCAAGCATATGTACATATTCGTGTCATTGTTGAATGACATTTCTAGAAACGTACATAATATCGATTATACGAGAGACATGTCGTGAGAAGAATATTTTTGTATTTTTTGGTTTTATATTGTTTTTGTGTTTTTAAAAATTTTCTATTTTTGTATTTTGTTTTTGTTGGTTTTTCAAATTTTGTATTTGGTTTTTCAAAAATATTTACAAAGAAAAATGGAGGAAAGAAAAATTAAGTTTGAACAAGTAAAAGTGGAGATAAAAGTGGCATAAGATACGGATTTCCATATGCATTTGGTTTCTCCGAAGTCGATGGTTTTGCAAACTTAGTATCCACACCCTTTCCTTTTTGACTTTCTAACTGATCCCTCAAAAGATCATTTTGCTCTTTCATGTTCTTGAAGGCACGCTCATACGACAATTTTTCATACTTGCATTCTTCTTTTTTTCGATCAAGTTGTTTAAAATATGACACGTTTTCTTTTTCAAGTTTAATAAGTGCATTTTCATATTTTGAAACAATTTCGGAGGTCTCAGCTCGCAGTCTTTCATCGTCTTCAACAGAATATGTTTGTAAAATAATGGACATAATATCAGTAGACATAACTGCTTCGAAGAGAGAGTCATTTAACTTTTCCAAAACATTTATCTTCTCAAAAGATTCATTTGCCTTTTTTATTAGGGATTTGTGATCCTTAACAAAGTCAGCTGTTTCTTTCAAAAACGCTTGTTCAAAATGAATTACTCTAGCATTAACAGCGTTGAGTTGTGGAGAAATGTCATTTTCAAGAATCTTTTTTACTTGTAAATGAACCGTGGAATTCCAATTATTCTCAGTTATATTCGTTTTAGATTCTAAAGTCTTTTGAAGTTGTCCAACTCTGGTTTTGAGATCATCAAGATATCCTCTTGCAGCACTTGTGTTAAAAGTGTTGTTTGAAGATATCTGTTCCATGTTTGAAAGAGATTTGGAAACAACTATAGGTTTAGAAACATGTTTTGAAATTCCTTGGCTTTTGGAAAGGTTTTTGGAAATCTCATATGCTTGTTTTTGTGGAACAAAAGTGATTCCAGAAAGTTTGTTCAGTTTGTTGGTTTTAAATCTGGATTCTTTTGTTTCATTTTAGTGATGCTCGCATCGACCAGTTCCATCATTTCCACATAATCACGAACAATAGGAGGATCATGTTTCTCATATATCACATTTCCATTGTATAAAACATTCTGTTCTCTCTGAGCTTTCTTGAGATTACAAGGAGTTTTGTTACCTAGAGCCATTTTGTTTTTTGTGTGGTAAATCGGATCAGTCTGATTCGTAATCATATGAATGGTTTGAGCTGAATGACCCGTTTTAACCAACAAATTTTCAAGTTTTGCTATCTTATGTTCTGACTCTATGATTTCTTCCAAAAGTTTATCTTCTTTCTTTGCAAAGTCCTTTTTCAACTCATCCCGCTCTTTTTCAAGATTGGTGATGAGTGTGTAAATACTCATCATTTTTCTGTCACCTGAACTGCCAAAAACATCCAAAAACACCAAATAATGCATCAAAATAATGGAAATATTCCAAAAGTGTGTTTTATGAGTCTTAGATGCAAAATGTTTGAAAACAAATGAAAAACAAACAAAGTTTGCACAATTGGCAGTTTCAGTCCCTCAACTTTCACAAATGGTCAAAACTAGTTCCTAAATAGTTCAAAATATGCAAAATATCATAAAAGGTCCTTGGGGATTCATAAGTTGTCAAAACAAACCCTTTGAATATCAAAAATCACAAATTTACAACTTTGGTCCCCCAAGTTTGAAAATGTTATTTAAAACCTTTGTTTTGTGTAAGCACTTTCCTTTCTTTGAAGCGCGGGTCCTGAACAGATGTGTCCAGAAGCCATCTTTGAAATCCGGGTTTCGTACTGAAGTATACGAAAGCCATTGTGAAGAAATTTGAGAAACGACATGTTTTAGAAAACATTTAAATGAACTCCCGCTCAAGCATATGTACATATCCGTGTCATTGTTGAATGACATTTCTAGAAACGTACATAATATCGATTATACGAGAGACATGTCGTGAGAAGAATATTTTTGTATTTTTTGGTTTTATATTGTTTTTGTGTTTTTAAAAATTTTCTATTTTTGTATTTTGTTTTTGTTTGTTTTTCAAATTTTGTATTTGGTTTTTCAAAAATATTTACAAAGAAAAATGGAGGAAAGAAAAATTAAGTTTGAACAAGTAAAAGTGGAGATAAAAGTGGCATAAGATACGGATTTCCATATGCATTTGGTTTCTCCGAAGTCGATGGTTTTGCAAACTTAGTATCCACACCCTTTCCTTTTTGACTTTCTAACTAAGCCCTCAAAAGATCATTTTGCTCTTTCATGTTCTTGAAGGCACGCTCATACGACAATTTTTCATACCTGCATTCTTCTTTTTTTCGATCAAGTTGTTTAAAATATGACACGTTTTCTTTTTCAAGTTTAATAAGTGCATTTTCATATTTTGAAACAATTTCAGAGGTCTCAGCTCGCAGTCTTTCATCGTCTTCAACAGAATATGTTTGTAAAATAATGGACATAATGTCAGTAGACATAACTGCTTCAAAGAGAGAGTCGTTTAACTTTTCCAAAACATTTATCTTCTCAAAAGATTCATTTGCCTTCTTTATTAGGGATTTGTGATCCTTAACAAAGTCAGCTGTTTCTTTCAAAAACGCTTGTTCAAAATGAATTACTCTAGCATCAACAGCGTTGAGTTGTGGAGAAATGTCATTTTCAAGAATCTTTTTTACTTGTAAATGAACCGTGGAATTCCAATTATTCTCAGTTATATCCGTTTTAGATTTTGTTAATACAAATATCGCCTAAAAACGTTATTTATATTTTAACGATCTTTGCTAAGTTTTGTTAATGACAATGTACAAACTTTAGCTTGTAATAAAACATCACTTTAGTTTCTAAGTCTTATATAACTAGACTTTGCATTTCTATTTAAACATAAACTTGGTTTTATATCTTTAAATGGAAACTTTAAGACATGCATTCATGAATAGGTTATGTGTTTAACTTGCCATGAATCAATGCATGAAGTTGCATGAAGTCTAGCATTTAGTTGATGTGACTTGACTTGTGTCTTTAATTAGAATTGTCACATCAAGCATTCATGTGTGTGTCATAATGTTTACTTGCAAACTTAGGTAAGTATTCATGATAGCATTAACTTGACAATGACATTACATGCCTTGCACATAAATGTCATCTTGCTTGCACACTTAGGAAAGAATTCATGTTAGCATTAACTTGATTATGACATTACATAGGCTTGTACATAAATGTCATACTAACATGTTTCTAGTTTGTGTTGTCACATCATGCTCATAACTAGCTTGTGTCTTTATGCAATTAAGTGAAGATTGTGTATTTGACTTATAGAAGCTTGAGTTAAGTTTAGCTAGCATGTAGGATTAATGTGACATTGTGTGCATAGAGTCTTGCATGCTTTGAATGTGTTGTGTCACATCATATGTGTAATGAATTCATGCATGCTTAGTTAGGTTATGTGTTTGACCTTCTTTGGCATTTATTCATATTTGGAATTACTCTTTCTTGAGTCAATACATGCTACTATGTGATGTGACTTGACTTGCTTTGTAGGGATTAACTTTGTGTGCAAGGTTGGTTTTGCCCAGCTCTGGCGGAACCCTGGAGCTATATGGGCGGAACCCTTGTGAGGGTTCCGCCGGGTCCGCCAGACCTGAGTCTTGGTTGTGTATAAATACAAGTCAACTTGCAACAAATCCCTCATCACTTTAGGACATATATTTCATATTTCCTCTCAACTAACTCAGTAACATTTGACTTGTGTGATTCTCTTATGTAGCAAGGAGTTCACAAGATCAATCAAGAAGTTACAAGTCTCATCAAGAAGTTGGAAGACTTGTTAACATGTCCAAGTCTAAGCTTTGGTAGTTTGTACTTCTTGTATGTTAGGTGTCAAGTGATCGGTTAGTATTTGTGCCTCAAAATACTTAGTGTGTCGGGAGTGGTTGTACCCTTGGTAAAGAACCCGACATCTAGCCTTGTGTCGGAAAAAGGAATTAGGCGACGTTAGGTTGGTTCTACCTTGAACTAGGACTCGGTATCTAGCTTAGTACCGGATAAAGTGTAAGCGACGTGTGAAAGGTTTCTCCGCCGAGAAGGAGTTTGTTGATAGTGCTTGAAACTCTCGAGTTGGATACTCGGGGGGTGGACGTAGGGCAAGGACAAGTGAGGTCCATGTAGCCGAACCACGATAAATACTCGTGTTGTGGTTTGATCGTTCTATCTCTTTACTTGCATGCTTTACTTATTGTGATATGTTTGCTTATTATCTTTGTGTTGGTCAAAGCATTTCCATTCATAACTTAAAGCAAACATCAAGTATCTACTTGGTTAAAACGGGTTGTTTATAAAAGATAATTAACGTAAAAAGCGGTAAACTATTCAACCCCCCTTCTAGTTTTCCACACAAGTGATTGGGACTCCCCAACCAAAAATAGGTAACAGTACTTGTCCAAAAAGACTTATTGAATCAAAAAAGGAAACAGTTTGATTCGAGCTTCAAAAGGCCGCAACACTTCAACTTCAGCTTATTCATGGATCCTTTTCAACCTTGACATGGACAGCTGCCTTTTTACCATTAGAAGACATGCTACCATCTGCTTCGTCGTTTGCTGGGCGCTTGTTAGTAAGACCAGATTTGTCTGCATTTGTCGGAGTCGTGTTGTCATCCGTCTGCGACTCCAGTTCCTTGAGGACATTCCAAAATATAGTTAGTTCAACATAATTTTGACTTTTAGTTGGTTGATTACATTTCATAAGTAAGTAAACGTACGAATGGTGTGATTACTGGTACACTGCCACTTGTCGCTTCGTTGTCCACCTGCTGCAAAAAAGAAGTTAATGTGTAAGTTTTCATCCAACATACATTAGAACAGACAAAACACAGTACGGACAAAGTGTCACACCCCCAAAATCGGGTCCAGCGGAAACATACATGCAGCTGGGGTGTAACTCAATTGGTATTACAGCACAAGTACAAAATTGGTTTTCACTTGAATCATTTAGAATAAAATAGCTTAATCAAAAGTATTGAATTTACATTGTTAAAATTTGTGCGGAAGTAGGCCCTTAAAATAGTTTAAAATGGTCCCCATAAGAATATCAGAGTCTTCTATGACCATGCCATGCCCTGCCAAAACCTCTTGTAGTGTGCNTTTTGACAAATACATCCTAGAATTTTCGAAGGAAGAAAATGAGTCTAAGTTTTTAAGTAACATGAACCTAAAAACCATCTTCAATAATAAGTCTTCAAAAGTTCACATAAATAACTTTGAAAAGGAAATCTTGTTAGAAGATAAAATGTCTAAACTTAAGAGTGATGTAGAAATTAATCTAGAATGTAAGCTTTGTCTAGATCACAAACATGAGATTAAAAAGCAAAATGAAAAAGGAAAGAAGTTGGCTAAATTTGATGAAAGTGCAAAGTCTCTTGAAAGATTACTAAAAAGTCAAAAGTCTTTTGAAGATAAAACCGGATTAGGATTTAACTCAAAAGAATCATCAACAAGCAAAACAAAGCAAGTAAACTTTGTCAAAACTAAAAGAGAAATATAGTGATGAAAAAGGGAAATGTGAATTTCATGTTTTATGCTTTTATATGATCTTCTAACCCCTTTGGATACATGAGTTTTATTGAGTCTCCAAGCATTACATCTTAACAAAGTTGCTACGCTTACCATCTTGGTTGCTTTGCATTACAACTCAAAAGGTACACATTTCACTTACTTACCTTTGGTTGTATATTTGCACTATGTGTCTTGGTATGTGCTAGTTGTATGAATATATGTTTAAATGTGCTTACGTGCTAAAAGTGACCACATAGATCCTCTACTAATAGGTGCTTAAGTCTTGAGTACTAGTGGGAGAAATAAGGTGCTTCGGTTCTTTAACCATCAAGAGATGAAACACAAGAAACTCTTGAATAAGTCTTACGTAACTCTTGTTTACAAGTAAGGTAACTAAGAATGTCCTTAGTGAAAATATCTTGCACCTTTGTGATACTTGCAAAATAAATGTTTAATAAAACAAAGTCTTCAAACTCCATATCTTGTGTGTCAAAATTATGTTTGATGTCAAAAGTAATTTTTGAGAAAATCTCACATAAAACACATTAAAGTGAAAGTAGTCACATTGAAATACATCTAGATGTTTGGTTCATAAGTGTGTCAAAAACATCTAAGATTTACACATCAAATAAGACAAGTAGTCTTATGATGTTGGATTTCTTGGAGTTTTAAAGACAATAAAACTTTTGTTGATTTGAGTTAGGAAACCTAAAGAGTCGAGAAATCGTTGAATACAACATTTAACGATAGAACATCTCCTTCTAAGAAATCATCTTTGGTAGATGACAACTTAGTCGAAAGTCTAATAACGATTAAGATTTGAAACAAAATTGTCTCATCTTAAATCAAGCATTGAATTGAGAACATTTGACGCAAGTCACAAAAAGTAATTCAAAGAGTCATGGTTGTGTCCAAACAAGTTTTATTGATAATCATTTTTGGAATAAAACAACTAGTGAAACGAAATCAAAGATAAATAAGTGTCAATACTTGAAAGACTCTTTTGACAATAAACGCAATTTCCAAAAGCAAGGGATTATCACTCTAAGACATTCCGAGTTACTCTCTTTTTCTCAAGTGTTAAGTCGTCAATGACTTGTCAAGAATGAGATTAGTAAATCCGTAGGTAAAACTAAACATAGAGAAATGTTTGGAAAACTACTTGTTCCCACGACAATTAGATCCAACATTATGTTTAACACTTATCTATGTGCTCGTGTGAGAAAAGGTTCCAAAAATATCCCTTTTTAAAAGAATGTATTTGGAGATCTCAAAAGGTATCACACAAGAATTATGGTATCCCAATGGAACGGGAATTGAAACCATAAAGTGTAAATCAAGTCGAATCATTTCGGTTAGTAAGATGAAAGAAGAGACACAAGTTGTACTTGCATTCTTATTCCTCCTTATCGAATGATTCTCAAAGAAGCTTGAAGTCTTCATTAATAACATTGGACGAAAAAGCACGTTAACAAACTCCTTGAAGATCAAGAGAAGTCACGACGAACAACGGAATCCCGTGTGTCATCAAAAGAAGTGTCAACGTCTATTCAAATCCATTATGGTCTCGAAATGACTTAATGAGATTAATCGCCACAATGTTGGAAAAAGTGTTCATTGAGGAACATCTTTACCAATAACGTTCGTCACGTTAACCCCATTCATAAGCCCTCATTCAAACCTATTAGATTAGGATCATCCAACCTCTCTAGACCAAGTTTAGGACTTGCGAAAACTAAAATCTTAGTTTCAAACACTAGAGCATGATCACAAAAACTTAGGGCTTTTGCATAAAACTTGTTAGTTCATGAAAAACCCTAGTTACTAATTAATTTCATCTTTCACTAAGTTGGGATTATATCCTTGGTGTAGAGAATCATGGTTTGCCAAACACACCAAGTGCATTGTTAAAACAAATGAAAAACGTCATTGAAACATCACTTGCATATAGGAAATATAGATCACGTCAACTTTGTTTAAAGGGCGTTTGGCATTAGGATGTTTTGAACGTTGTAAACGTCAAACTATGTGGTTGGAGTGGATATTTGTTTATATTCATTCACTATATCGAGTGTTGATCTATGTGCTAGATATGAATGTTGCCAATTGTTGAATGCTTGTTTTTATGCTTATGTTTGGTTTACTAAGTGTGAGAATGTTCATCAGCCCCCGACCAAAGTCTTATGAAATGAATGTTAACAAGTCCAATCTTCATGTTCCCTAACCTGTCTTAGGTTATATTTTTGTTTTTAAGTGTTTTCGAAAAATTTGGAAAACGCGTTGCGGGTCAAAACATTGGACTGCCTGATTTTTCAGGTCTGGCGGAACCGGCGGACCCCTGGTGAGGGTTCCGCCAGTGTAAATTCTGGGTATTCCAGAATCAGACCCCACGGAACCGGCGGAACCCTCAATTGGGTTCCGTCCGTGTATTCCCTGGGTTCCGCCAGAATGTTCACAAAAATTCTTGTTTAAATCCACAAATCGTAAAACACCAAATCATTTTGTTTAGTAAGAACCATTCATCCAAACCATCAACAATCACAAAAGAACCACTCTTTTCATCTCAACAAGCCAAAAACCAATTCCCGCCAAAATTTGAATTCAAACTTTGTGCTTCCAAGGAACCCTTCTAAAGGATCCTTAAGTCAAACTCTCAAATCATCCATGATTACTTTGCATTGAGTGCACAAGTTAATCTCACACTCCATCCTCTTCATTGGATTAACTTCCCTTGATTTGACAACATTCATAACTCACTTCCGTCATGAGAAACCTCAAGATTTGTATGGCTCAACATCAAATCAAAACCCTCCTTTTCATGAAACAAACTTCCTATAAGTTTAATCACTCTTGAAACCTTTGAACCAACACCCACAACATTGCCTTCTTCATTCTTGAGAGTAAGAGTTTACCAAAGAATCAAGATGACAAAATCCGACATCTCATCCTAATCATCAAGAAAAACCTCATCACCTCAATCACCAACTCTTGCACCCATGGAACTTTTCCATATTCCACCTACATTACCATAATCACCTAGGTTAACTTTCATGGAACTCATCCATACAAGTTTAACTAACCCTTCACCATTGTCACTTTGTGCCACCATTGCAAAAATGCAAACCCAACAACAACCATGTGATCAATCAAATCATAAACCCCGTCAACCATCAATGGTAGAGCATTTGGCTTACTGTTATGATAGACTACCAATTTTTCCACTAGAACAAAACCATACACAATCTTTTGTGTTTCATCTCGTTTTCAAAAACCTCCATGGTAATCCTAACGGAGAACCAAGCTTCCGACTTTATGTCGATGAACCACCACATCAACAACCACCTCAAACCTTTCATCACTCAAACCTTAAAACAACAAATGTGAAATGAGAAACCGAGTTATCATTTGTCCTATCAATATCGAGTCATCCACAACCAAGAGTCAATATCATCTTCACCAATAACTACACCTAGTCATCTTCTCAAGAAGCTTCCACCATATAACCAAACAAGTGTGTCATCCCCACTACAACCTAACCCATTTAGGTTAAACCACCTTTCATGATACACAAACCTATATTCACCCTTGAGTCGCTCTTTGAAACAAAGGGCAATTGTCATATCCATACACTCATTGTCACATTTGTGTATGTAGTCAAAAGTCAAGTGAATTTCATTATGAAATGCGTCTTTTCCACTTTCTAGCAAGTGAAGAACACAAAGAAGATATTCAAGCTTCAAGTGTTGTCGAGTCATCATCGCCTCATTTTACACATCCACCTTCGGTCGTCAACCAACAAAACACCTCAAAATTCCATGATTCCCAATCATCCATCAATGATTAACCCATATTCACAAAGAGTCTCCTAACCTCAATCCTCAAGATCACTCATTGTCACCGACACATTCACCTCCATACAAATATTCTAATCCTTTCCACCTCCTTTGAGAAAACCACAAACCTCTTCATGTGATCATCTCACATTGATAGAGAAGAGCTACATAACTTCAAGGATAAAGTTCTTTGTATGCTAATCAACATCCCCAAACGCTCCATATTCATTCAATTTCACAAAGCTCACCGCTTCCGCTAAGCTCACCGCTTTCATTAACCCAAAAAACCTCATCATTATTCTTTATACGATGCATTATACAATATGTTGAATGTCCACCTATTGAGGAGGAGAGAAATTCATTCACATATTTGTATTTGCCAAATTGTATTTAAAGAACATCTACTCATGTATCTTACACCCTAAAATACCAACACATAGGTACACTCCTTTTGGTTAAAGTCGGTTCACAAAACCACAAGTGCTTCAAGCCTTTGACTTTTTCTCGTTTTAGTAGTTCAAGCCTCTTTTACCCCAAATACCTCATCAAGTGAAAAACACATCGTATGTTCGACAAAGTTTTTCATCTCCACAACCAACAACCAATGGAGTCTAGGATTATTCTCAAAACTAGGACTTCACAACTTCCTCGTCTAGAACACCATCATAGGATCTCATCCTTTGTCTTCCTAAGCACATATCATGCACGTCATTGTAAGTGCAAACGATATTCTAATCCAACTCTCATTCTCAACACGTTGTTCTAATCAACACTCTCGCATCTTATGATGTCACTTTCATCCTCATATAAGTGTTTAGTATTTTTAGTACTCTTCTCATGAGAAATCTTGTTCATAAGTGCTATTTGAGCAATTTGGTGGTTTAGACAATATATTTGTGAAATTATGTGTTGATTGAATGATTAATACAATTTGGGACATGTTTGTATTAACAACCTTGTAGGATGACAACATTTAGCATGTTGTCAAATTTTCATGCCTATGGAAATTTCACTAAGTATAGTGAAATCATTAGCCCCCGGTCTAAGTCATAGGGTATGAGCGTTTCCATGTCTACTTTTTGCATTTCCTAACCCGCCTTAGGATATATTTTTGTTTTTGAGAGTTTTCGAAAAATTTGGAAAACGTCTTGCGGGGTAAAAACGTGGACTGCCTCGTTTTTCAGCAACGGCGGAACCGGCGGTACCCTGGACAGTGTTCCGCCCGCTTTCCCTGAGGGTTCCGCCAGTCCCCCAGGAAGTTTTCAAATCTTTTTCACATTTCAAACAACTACACTCCTTTAAACCACTTTTGTAGGATAGAAACTCATTCCTTGTTAGGTTATAACATCATTAGACGCATCTCATGCGATCTTTGATATCATGAGTCTCTACCTTGAGTCGCCTATATCATTTATATATATTCATCTTATTATTCTTTGAGATGAAATATATTGCACTAACTCTTTGATTGTAGGTTCACCATTATATACGATCAATCGTATATAGCATACTTATCTAAGGATGAAGTCTTGCATCGACTTGTTTTTCTTTTATTTTAGGTGATTCTTGAGACCTTCGAACGAGGAGGATTATCCATCAAGAACTCATATGCATCTTCTATACATGTTGCTGTAGAGAACATGCTTGTCTATAAGGTTACTTCACCCTTGCATCATTTACGCAGGTACCCTAGCAATGGGAAGTAATGATCAAGGGGAGTAAATCATACACTAACCTTTATTTTGTAGGATACCTCACCCTTGTATCATATACGTTGGTACCCTAGCAATGGGAAGTATTGATCAAGGGGGAGTCTATCGTACACTAACCTTTTTCTTTTTGTAGCATTCTCAACCTTGACTCATATACGTTGGTACCCTAGCAACGGGGAGTATTGATCAAGGGGGAGTCAATCATACACTAACCTTTATTTTTTAGGATACTTCACTCTTGCATCATATACGTTGGTACCCTAGCAACGGGGAGTATTGATCAAGGGGGAGTCAATCATACACTAACCTTTTTTTTTTTAGCTTTCTTATCCTTGCATCATATACGTCGGGACCCTAGCAACGGGGAGTATTGATCAAGGGGGAGTTACAATCATGCACTAACCTTTGTTTTTGTAGCTTTCTTGATTGTTATATACGTTGGGACCCTAGCAACGGGGAGTATTGATCAAGGGGGAGCTACAATCTAGGGGAAGCATGAACACATTCATTTTCACTCTCATTCTTCGACACACTTTTGTGCTTCGACAAAAAGAAAGAGATAAGTCACCATAGTCCAACATGCATTTCATTCGTAATGCATTTTTCATATAATTTTTATGTTGCACAACACTAACCTTGTTGTAGGTCAAGCAACTTAATTTGATCCATGGATCCGCTAACAAACCTTAGGAAATTGGAGTTGAAGAATTCACTTCACTAGGGATGATACAAGCTCGCCATTTCGGGGAGAAGTTAAGTCAACTCCAAGGACACACCCCTTTTTGTTTCGACAAAGGGGGAGAAGAGTGTAAACGGAGAAGGAAATGTAGAAGGTGTGTTGCGGATACAAGTAAGTAATACGGACACAAGTAACTTTTTACATTTCACGTTCTATCACGTTTACATATTTTGTCATCATCAAAAAGGGGGAGATTGTTAGTGCAAATATTACGATATTTAATCTATACGGTCTCGTTTGTTTTGATTGATGACAAACGTATAACTTGATACATAACGTAAAATGTACAAGTTACTTGTAATCATACTTTGTCTCAACAAACATTCAACACCTCTCAACGTCTCGAGTCATCGTATGCTACAACACAGGTTCGTACATGTTTGTTATGTAGCATTATGATCAAACCCCTTGACCAACCATTTAGAATGACTAAAATACTTTTAGGGTCTTTAAGTATTTTAAGTGTCAAAGTGCACTTTAGGGGTCAAATAGAATAAGTGTCACATTAGGTGTCTAGATAATATTAGTAAGTTTACAATATATAAAAATGTGTCTTATAACAACATAAGTACATAAAACATTTTTAGTAACTTACTAAATATTATATAGCTAGCTAATATATTTTTCATATACAAGTAACTTATCTTTTTAAGTTAGTATATACATTTGTCTAAATGTATTTTTCATAAAATGAAAAATTATATTTGAAAATTACCTTGGTCAAATATCATTTACTAGATGTGACATTTGTGTGTTTGACTTGCCAAGAAGTTCTTACACATTTTGGAAGTATTCTTTTAAATGTGTCTTGTCACATCATGCATTCATGAATAGGGAAGTATTCTTTTAAATGTGTCTTGTCACATCATGCATTCATGAATATGTTGTGTGTTTGACTTGCCATGAAGTTCTTACACACTTTGGAAGTATCCTTTTAAATGTGTCTTGTCTTGTCAACATTAAGTTAAAAGTCTTGTCAATGTTGACTAAAATAGTAGTGGTTTAAGAACATGGTTTTTACCTTTGCTAGTTTTAAGAACATGGTTTTCTTTACTTGTTTTGCCTATAAATAGAGCAAGTTGTTTTCACTTGAAAACTTGATGAAAATCCACACACACATAGTGTAGTAGAAAACCATGTAAAAACACCCATTAGTCACCCTTTCTATAATGATCATAATGCTTCTAACATTCATCTTTGTTGTAAGCATATCATACTTCATGATCCACCAAGAAGGTTAAAAGATCTTGAAGTAATCATTCATGAAAGCATTCCAACATATGAAGATTCAAGGGCACTTGGCATCCTCTATGATTGAAGACTTCTTATTCAAGAAGTTCATGTAGATTAGTCATTTTACATCCATTAGACTTTTATGTCATGGATCATCATTATGTCATCTCAAGATAGATTAGATGGTTTATGTGTTTGTGCCATAAAACACAAGGTTTTTATGTTGGGCCACAAAACATAGCGGGAGTGGTTGTACCCTTGGTAAAGAACTCGACATCTAGCTTTGTGTCGGTAAAATTGTAAGCGACGATGGGAGTGGTTGTACCCTTGTAAAAGAACTCGACATCTAGCTTAATGTCGGTAAAAGTGTAAGCGACGATTGTAAGGTTTTCTCCGCCGAGAAGGGAGGTTGTTGATCTAGTGAAGTAACTCTCGAGTTGGGTACTCGGGGCGTGGACGTAGGGCAAGGACAAAAGAGGTCCTTGTAGCCGAACCACGATAAATACTCGTGTTGTGGTTTGATCGTTCTATCTCTTTACTTGCATGCTTTACTTATTGTGATATGTTTGCTTATTATCTTTGTGTTGGTCAAAGCATTTCCATTCATAACTTAAAGCAAACATCAAGTATCTACTTGGTTAAAACGGGTTGTTTATAAAAGATAATTAACGTAAAAAGCGGTAAACTATTCAACCCCCCTTCTAGTTTTCCACATGATCCAAGAAACTGGAATACCCTTGATTCTAAATTGAGCTTATTAATAAATGGTTCCAAAAGAGATATCTCTTTCAAAAAAGGCCCCAAAGATAAATATCACAGACGATTTTCTGCTTCATTATTTACTAGAGTTGTACCAAATGGAGAGATGTGTGATAGGAGTTGGCTTGTCTATTCTACAGAGCTTGATAGAGTATTTTGTTTTTGTTGCCTACGTCTTGAGGCTGCGCTAAAACACGATGAAGTATATGATATTGATGGAATCGACTTATTGTGGAGTTGAAATTCCTAGTTCACTCGATGCCTAAAGAAAAATCGGACCTTTTGGTATTTTAGAATCGATTAAACATTTGGATTGTTTTCCTAACACAACTCTTGCCTATAGAATTTTATTAACTATTCCCGTCATAGTTGCTTCAGCTGATAGAAGCTTTTCTAAATTGAAGTTGATAAAAACTTACTTGCGTTCTACAATGTCGCAGGAAAGGATTAACGGACTAGCAATGATATCAATTGAGCAGGGTATGTTGAAGACAATTGACTACAAAAATTTGATTGAAGAATTTGCATCAAAAAAATATTAGGAGAATGGCGCTATTTACATAATTAATTCTAATTGCATCCGTTAAAAAGATTGTTGAACTTTCGTTTGGGGACCTCATTTTTGTAATTTCGCACCTGTCAAATTGTATCCGTTTAAAAAATTGGTGAACTTTTATTTTAGGGTCTCATTTTTGTAATTTCGCACCGGGTCTCCACAACCGTAGAGACGGCACTGATACTCGTATGATATTATTAACAAGGTTTTATGTGGGGTTTTGCATAAAAGAGATGTACGTATTCTAAGATCTCATTTAACTTTATTTTAGTTTCTATTCGTACAATGGCTTACATATTCACACATAAGTTATTGACGAGATATGTTTTATATATCAAATTTTTCTCAAATATCAAGTGACTCATCTTAACCATCCATGTAAAATAAATCAATGGCTAAGATTAAATTCATTTTAATATTTTACATATTTTTTATAATTTAAATATCTCATGAACCGTTAATCGTTAGACAAAACAAATTAGACCGTCACGACCATCATTTAATTATGTTTCTATAGACGGGCACTTTGATATAGTTTTGACAAACCATTTTTTCCTCCTTTTTCAACGTTTTTATCAACTTTTTTTTTTTCTTTTTTTTTTTCATTTTTTTTACTTTTTCGTCTTTTTTCTTTGTTGCTAAAACTTGCATGAGAAATCACATGTGATTAAATAATAATTTGAATATTCTAATAAAATCACATGTGATACCACTATTAAATCACATATAATATGCAATAAAATCATATGTGATATATACCAATATCACATATGATTTTATTAATATATTCAAATTAATGTTTAATCACATGTAGTTTTTTCATACAAACTTTAACAACGAAAAAAAGTGAAAATAATAATAATAATAATAATAATAATAATAATAATAATAATAATAATAATAATAATAATAATAATAATAATAATTTGTTAAAAGTATATCAAAGTACCTATAGAAAGACAATTAGATGCTCGTCGTGATAATATATATTTTTTTTGCTTAACGATTTTAATATTTGAAAAAAAGAAGAAGCTAAAGTGGGGTTTTTAAATGTTGGGTTTAGTCTCATCCATTGGATTGAATGGAGATGGAAGTTGAGGATTTGTCCATTTGTATCCAAATAAAGTTTGTTATGTTAATGATGTTAAATCTAAGTTATATTTAATAAATTAACAACATTAAATTATTTGGTAATTACATTAAAATTTACTTTTAAACAAGAATGCATAAACTTGCTAATCTAGTATAATTAATACTTATTACTCTATTACATATTAGGCATGCGGACAACACCCGCAAAACACACGAAACAACGTCGTTTGATGCTACAGAACCTCGTTTTGTTGTTTGGTGTATGTCGTTTTTGGGTTGTAATTGAGTCACTGGATGTTACTTCTCGGCCCAGTTTCATTACAAACTAGGCATCCACATGATTCACTCTACTAAGCATGAGCTCCACGTGTCTTCTTAAGTATATACGTGTCTTTAACTTCATTTCTTTGTCAGATCCTCATAGTGTAGGCTGGTGTTTGTTTGGTGTTTTTGGTGTTTTAGAGATCAAGATAGAAGTGTATCTTCTATATTTTACTTTTCAAGATCTTGGTTGGTGTTAAACAAACTAAATTGCTAGTGGTCACATATTATGGGTATTTTTTTTTGTTGGTTTGTGTAAATTTATGATGTTTTAAGTGTGTTAGATTTTGGAAAGGGTGTATTTCATGATGTGTTTGGAACTGCCTCTAGGTTTTTTTTTATCTGATTTGATTAAATTGTTACAGATTGAAGCTACAAATTTATGTTCTTCGACCTTTATGAGGAGCTTTTTTTTGTCGTTGATCGCTTTAAGTCTGATTATGTTTTAAGTGTATAAGATTTGGGATAGGGTGTATTGCATGTGGTGTTTGGAATTCCTTTGTTAGGAATACGATTTTTGTATAAGAAAGATTCGGTCACCCCATATATGATTAAGCATTGTTTAGCTCGTAGTAGTTACATTAGTTAGTTATACGTAGTTTAGAATTAGAATAGTTCGCGGAAGAAGGACGGGTCTTTACCCACTGTATACCTGATCCGCAGCCCAAGTGGCAAACTCATGTATATAAACCCCTCTCCATCCTTGGAGAGGGTGAACCTCCTCATAATCTTATTTCTTTTTTTTTTGGTTTCACTCTCTCTCTAAGGTTCCACTCTCTCTACTCTTTCTCTCTCTAAACTCTAACAATGGCTACCATGTTCTTCCACAATCCAAGACCTCCCGAATCACATGAATCAACATAAAACACGGTCCTACAATCGGTACCAGAGCCAAGGTTGCTATTTGTGTTGATTCTGTGGTTCGTATATGTTTTTACACTTTTTATGCTCACTTTATTTTGTTGATTTATTGGTTCGTATCTTGTCTTGAGTTTCTCTTCACCACACATTTTTTTCCACTGGTCAAAGTTTGTATCTTATGACTTTGGGTATATGGTCCATTATGGTAAAAAAGCCTTGCCTTTTTATATACAGTTTCACAAAGATTTGTTTTGTGCTATCTTCTATGTCCAAACAGTTTTTGTATATCATATTTTGTGACTCTTACACCATACCATGAATCTTTGGTCGGATAAGCTGGTCTATAACATAGTCAGTATCGTGGTTATTGAGATGGTCAGATCTGGGTTTGAGCAAGTATTCTTGGCAGTGGTTACCTTGCTTCTTGGTAGCGGTTTGGTAAGAAAACGGGAAAAAGGACAGTGACTGGTTGGCACTTACCTGTTAGCGCACATTCTGGCGGTTAGTGAATACAGCGGTTACCTCCATAGCGGTTTTCTATTTTTAGCGGTTAGCTCATAACAGCGGGTAAGTTTGGGTGCAGCGGTTCACTCAAGATATAGAGGTTAGTTGGTGTTCAGCGGTTAAGTTGGTACGGCGGTTTGGTGCAGCGGTTGGTTTGCAGCGGTTTTGTACAGCTGTTTCGGTGCAGCGGTTAGCTTTTTGAAAATCATTGTAAATTGCAAAATCCAAACCACATGCTGCCAAAATTTCGTTTGGTCTAGCGGTTAGCCCACAATAAGTAGCAAAAAGAAAAGATGAAGTAAGCAAATGAAGACAAGAACACAACCTTATACCATGTGAACCTCAGTTCTATTTCACATCATCAGTCCACAAAACAAACCGAAACATAATAGCAACTATCAAAGAAAATGATGAGGAAGAACAGATCGTGCCTACATCAAAACTACTCTAAACTCAACATCAAATCCATAATTATCCTAAGCCCATCTCATTTACACAACTCAGAACAAATAAAGAAGATCTCAGTTTATTTTTGTGCTTCCCAATATGTATCAAGACCTTCAACAGATCCATGCACAATAACATAATCATCATAGATCTTTAAGACTCGAGCTTAAAAGGTAAAAAAAGCAAAAAGGATTTCAGATTTGTTCCACAACACATCCGAATTTCATAGATCTTGAAAGATCTTAGGTGCCTGAACAACTCATCATAAATCCGAACCATAACAATCAAAATGACAATAAAATAATGGATCTCAGTCTATCTCTTGTGTACTCAAAAGATCTCATTCAAGAACATAAACACAAAGAGACATATCCTCATCGATCCTATTGAAGCAAAACTTCATTGTTTTATATCCGAAATATTCAAGAAAGACATATAACAATATTGTTATACTCTTTTCTATTTCATTCGGTTTAATAGGATCTAATACGAAAACTTACCTTCAAGATCCTGAAGAAGAACCGATCATAAATGAAAGATATAGGGTCGATGGTTGTTCGGTTTCGTTTAGATCTAAACACATGATACAATTTTTTGAGGTTTGCTTTTTGGATTCAGCAAGAAATGAAGCAGATTTGTGGTTTGTATTTCAGATCCAATTTGTGGTGTGACTGTTTTTTTTGGTGAGAGATAATGTGATGGGGGCGGATGTGTTAAGAATATGCTAATTAGGGTTATGAAGTGTGATGGGGTCTTAAATACCCGTGACATTAGGGGTGTTAACTTTGGACCGGGTATATTACTATATTTCATGTCATTGGATTGGGCTGCGAAGTCATGTACGTTATAAGGTGTTTGGCTGAAATGAAATGATTGGGATCGGGTCAAATTTCTTTTGAGTTAAAAAGTCAAATTTCTTTTGGTTATGTGTTGGGATATTGGGTTTGGACTGCTAATGGATCCGAGTATTATTTTAAGCATGGGCTGAAATGGTGTCATACATATGTATTTGGTTACATACATTTTGATAATATTTGATAAAGAGTGGTAGTTTGGTTGTATCTTGTCAAAACTTAACATATAATACTCTAGTTCGATCCACGGTACAGGGGGTATCTAAAGAATTAGGACATATCACAAACTCGACCGTCAAAAGGCTTGTTTTTGGGTGTTTCACCGCACGAGATGATCACGAAGTTTATTTGGTATCCCTTATTTGAGACTGAAGTGGGTTTCACGAAGGCGCGTACTTATTTTATCTAGAAGTCGGGGTTGGGTGGATGCATGACTTTCAATGATAACTTGCTCGTGCTTAAGATTTAATTTGAAGACTTGGTTTATCTAGTTTCCAGAAGTCGGGGTGGATGGTTGAAGACCTGGTTAACTATCACTTAAAGGAGTTACATTATAGTACTCAGTGTCACACGCATAAGACGATGTGGATAATCGCAAGAGGTGATGAAAGTCTCATACTTTGTCAGGATAGTATTGAGTACTTAGAGATTTGCATGGTGCAAAAATTCTCTACACCGTTCATCCAACAACAGTGCAAGTTTAAGTAACAAGAACGCGGATTTCTACTTCATTCTCAAGTTGGGTATATCGGGGGTATCTAAAGAATTAGGGTATGTCACAATACTTCACAAGGATTCACATGTCAAAAGCTAGTTTTTGGAAATTGAAATGTTTATGTGACTACGGGGCTTGTACTATATACTACGGGTTTGGAAATAAGGTTTTATTTCACAAGTTCGTGCGCTTATGTATCCTTCGTTTCTTTCTTTCTCCTGCACGAAGATAACTTGTTTGAGCATTTATTGTTCGTGAAGAAGACTTGACTATCTAGTTAATTTCGTGTCTCTTCTCTACATACACAAAGTAACTATCACTTTATGTGTCTCACGTAGTTGAGGATAGTTCAAGTGGGTGGATACTCATATATGCTTGTCGTAGTGGCATATGGTATACACCGTTTTGAATCGCGCATTTAGCACAAGTATAAGTTCAAGGACTTGTGTCATATACGTCATTTTGAGATTGTGGTACATGGTTAGATCAACAAGTGGTCACAGTTATAGCCGACAGAATACGAGGTTGGGTTGTTTGCCGAAAAGCTCAAAGGTTGAGATGTAATCAGCAATTCTCATGGGATATTTGGTGCTACAAAATGTCAATGAAACTTCACAAGAGCTTCTCAGGTATATGGTCGTACAAGTCAATGATGCTTCCGAAAGTTCGAAACCATCATGGGGGAGAAACGTGTACTTTGATGATATTCTACTTTTCTTAGTATGGTTTGTGAAGTATTCTACATATATGAGAAGAATTGTTGCCGAGCTCTTGCATTTCTCCCCAAACAACTATTCACCAAAACCAAGTTTGTCATAACACATTCAAATAATCATAATCTCACGGTTTCTTCTTGATTTTTTAAAATCCCGCAAAAGAATCTATTTCTCGGTTTAAATCATAGATTTGTAAAATCCCGTGATGATGGAACTATCCTTGAGAAAGATAAATGCATTTCCGGATCTTAATTGATTCTGGTGCTACGGTTTCAACTACGAAGAAGGGATAAAGTGTTTACTTCATGTATTGGATGAGTTTTTGATATACTTCATGGCGTTTCGGTTTTTACGAGTTTGTTCGAGGTTATACGGTTTTGACAAGATCGAGATTAAACCATTATCAAAGTTCACTTTAAACATCAAAAGGCTAGATTTGGGCATTAAACAACAAGATGTGACTACGGCGTTAATTCATTATTATATATTTGTGGTTGAAGTGAAATTTCACGGGTGTGTGTACTTAGTATCTGAGGATATCGGGGGTGGTTGGATGAAGATTCTTCGAGATCCTTGTTCGAGCTTTCAACAGTTACAATGACGAAGACTTGGATATCTAGTTATTTTTGTATTTCTTCCTCTCTACTACCATAAAATAACTATCATTTTAAGGAGTTACATTGTAGTGCTCAATGTCACACGAAGTTGTGGATATTCAAGAGGTGATGTACGTCTTATACTTGATGGTTGGTTGGTTGAAGAGTATAGAGTACTTGGGGATTCGAAGTTGCACGAACTCTCTACACCGCTCTCAGTCACACATTTACGCAAAGTTTAAGTCACAAGTTCTGGTTATTTTACTTCAGTCTCAAGTGCATCATAGTGGGTTTTTCTCAATCAGTAGTCACGACAAAGAGCCGACAGAATGATAATGGGGTTGGTAACGAGTTAGTGGAGAGTAGTAGAAAAGAGAGAGATGACGTTTGAATACTTCAGTTCAAGCCTCGTTCTTCATCGACAATAGCGTCTGCTGACAACACTTCAGGCCCCGTTCCTCATATAAAAGAAAGGTGTACGTTTCAGTGCGCCTTATCTTGGGAAGAAGAGAAATCTTCTTGTTTATGACCATTCGCATCAACAAGCTTCATGCTTTTCCCATGTTCGTACAGTGATCAAGTGGATCGACATACATTGACTTATATTTTTTTGTGCTTCACTTATTCAATCAAAAGTTGCAAACAGGCATATGCAATTTTTGAGGGGGAGAAGGGAAAGGGTGAAGAAACCACATNAAAAGGCTAGATTTGGGCATTAAACAACAAGATGTGACTACGGCGTTAATTCATTATTATATATTTGTGGTTGAAGTGAAATTTCACGGGTGTGTGTACTTAGTATCTGAGGATATCGGGGGTGGTTGGATGAAGATTCTTCGAGATCCTTGTTCGAGCTTTCAACAGTTACAATGACGAAGACTTGGATATCTAGTTATTTTTGTATTTCTTCCTCTCTACTACCATAAAATAACTATCATTTTAAGGAGTTACATTGTAGTGCTCAATGTCACACGAAGTTGTGGATATTCAAGAGGTGATGTACGTCTTATACTTGATGGTTGGTTGGTTGAAGAGTATAGAGTACTTGGGGATTCGAAGTTGCACGAACTCTCTACACCGCTCTCAGTCACACATTTACGCAAAGTTTAAGTCACAAGTTCTGGTTATTTTACTTCAGTCTCAAGTGCATCATAGTGGGTTTTTCTCAATCAGTAGTCACGACAAAGAGCCGACAGAATGATAATGGGGTTGGTAACGAGTTAGTGGAGAGTAGTAGAAAAGAGAGAGATGACGTTTGAATACTTCAGTTCAAGCCTCGTTCTTCATCGACAATAGCGTCTGCTGACAACACTTCAGGCCCCGTTCCTCATATAAAAGAAAGGTGTACGTTTCAGTGCGCCTTATCTTGGGAAGAAGAGAAATCTTCTTGTTTATGACCATTCGCATCAACAAGCTTCATGCTTTTCCCATGTTCGTACAGTGATCAAGTGGATCGACATACATTGACTTATATTTTTTTGTGCTTCACTTATTCAATCAAAAGTTGCAAACAGGCATATGCAATTTTTGAGGGGGAGAAGGGAAAGGGTGAAGAAACCACATGTTGATGATGTTTGTAAAATGGTCATTTGACTCTTGTACGCAGAAACTCTCTCCCTCTAAGGCTTAACACATTTCATCGGGTGGTTTAGGCATACTACGTGCTTCATTGAATTCTTCACTTGCTAAACCATTTATGAGGTGAAAAAAAGGGGTTGCTTCAAGAGTGTTTTAATCAACATCTTCTTCGCAGTAGTTGTCGGTGCTACACACTTATTTATGCTGCATCTGATAAATTTCACCCATCACGGAATCTCAACTATGGCAAAAATGTCATTGCATGCCATTGTTGAGGGGGAGAATTGGCGTGTGGTCTTTTACTTCGCGGGAGGAGAAATGTGTATATTGGGGTTATAAATCACGAAGGGATCGAGCTTAATTATTCATATTGGGGAGATTGGTGTCTACCACTCCGATATATTCCGTGGTTTGTTACTCTATTCGAGTTCTATTGTCACTTCTGGGATTCGAACTTGGTGTTATCATTTAGTACTCCAGTTGATTGAGTGATTCAGATAAAGAAGAAGATGGTTAATATCAAGACCCTCAAACGTGATCATGACATTAAAGTGTGGAATCTATAAAAGGAGATGATCAGTTTGAAGGGGAGCCGATTCAGAAACTTCACAAGTGTTGAAGAGGCTCTTTACATACGATGGCCTAATTGAGGGGGAGCAAACTCAATTAGTCATCATCTCATGACTCCTGTATACTTCAGTTCAGGATTTGTGAGAGTTATCAACATCCTCTCACGGGCTTATATTATTAGTGATGCAGGGCTTCTAGTTAATGCTACACGTACACATCATTATGCTGATTCCGATTAATCAGAATCAGCAGGGGAAAGAAATGTGTACATCGAGGTGATTTTTGTCTGATATTGGTTGATTCTATATCCTTCTCTTGTCTTCTTCTATGTACTTCTACCTTATCTGCCTTCACCAACATCAGACAAAAAATTCAAGATGATCAGAGCTTCAATGTGTTACTTTGGTGTTATCGTTTCGTCTTTCGATGAGTACATAGATACATTATGGGCTGATTTGGTATAGGTAATATAACTGGAATGCATTTGGTGAAACGAAGATGTTGATATCCCATTCCCCAGCTGGTTAACATTGAAGAAGGTCGAGTCTACTGTCTGGTCTACATTCTCCGCTATGTGTTAGAAGACAAAAGACGATATGCATTTAGTTATCAAAAGACTTCTTCGTTCTCATGGCACTTCATCTGAAAGGTTGCCAGCTTGGGGGAGAGCACTAATTAGGGGAGAGTGAAAAGTATGTGTTAAAAACCCTAATTAGATGTGCTCACATTGCTCTTCAGCAAGTTGATTCTCACAAGATACATTTGAGCTTATTTTGTTCTTCTCACAAGATGTCAAGTATATGGGTGTAAAATGTGTTGCTGATTCTGAAGTATCAATACCAGCAAAAGGGAAGGAGACATACATCGGAATGCACAATGAGTACACGTGATGAGCTTTATACTTCTTCCTAATTGAAGTTATTCCCCGCAGAGAAGATCAGTGTTCTAACTCGTTCTTTTGGTGTATTATTCCAACTATGTGGGGGAAGAGATGTAAGAAACAGTTTCTGATAATATAAGAGGTACAAGTGTGCTTCGGGTTTTTGAGCTTCATATAATGAGACTGATGGCATCACTTCAACTACTTGGGGGAAGTGGTCTCTGGATACTTTTGGTACGCATTACTTCAGCCTTCAGCTGGAAGAAAGATGAGAAGAACTATTCAAGCGTGAGATGATACGTTGCTGAGCTACCAAAACTTCATAATGAGGAGGCTAAAAAGTTCAGCGATTTGGTGGTGCCTAGTGATTAACTCAGCTGTGAGAGTTTAGTGATTTGTTATCAACTTGTGCTTGGTGAATTGTTGTGACTTGAGACGTTTCGAATAGTCTGATTGTAATTTGACGTTGTGAGTTTAATATTCACAACTTGACTTATTATGATCGGATCTATTGTAACTTGACTCGTCGCGACTAGACACTTAGTGCTAATTGTGACTTATCCGAGATCTCACTCTAAGTTTGACTCGCTTATCACATCTTTCGGTTTCTTTTGTTGACTTTAGTAAAATCCCGGGAGAGAATCGATCTCTCGGTTTAAGTCACAAGAGTTGTAAAATCCCGTTTGAGATTACATCATGACAACCACAAGTTCAGACGATTATTCAGGAGCCTCGAAAGCTTTGGTGGAGAAAGTTTAAGAAATGTTGATTACTGACTTCTACAACATGCAGACCGATCTCCTCTTTTCGGTATAGAGGTCAACATCTTCTTAAACTAATTAGTATCCTTTTATATATAAAACCCAGAAAAGAAAAATACACAAATATAAAACCTATAAAAATCATAAAAATCAGAAAAACTCAAAAATACCAAAAATAGTTTGTTTCTTAGGCATGTCTTCTGGCATCGTCAGAAGTTCAAAATGTTTTCAAAACATGCCTATATGGCTTACAGTCATTTCAGGCTGTAACCCGCGCTTCAACATAATGGTTTGCAGTTACTTCAGACTGTAACCCGCACTTAAATTATGGTTTGCTATTACTTCAGATAGCAACCCGGTTTTCAAAATCCGTGTAAAAACACGCTATCATGTTTTCACTGTGTGCGGATTATCCGAAAAGTTGTACGCTTCAGTGCAGCCTTTCTAGTAAAAGAAGAGAAGTCTTCTTTTCCCAAAATTTCTTTCTTCTAAAAATTCTTCAAAAGAGATTTTGTGGTGTACAAGGTGGCCATCGGACTTAAATTTTCTCGAATACGTTATCACTCATTTTAATGGCTATAAAACGTTAAAAAATTGAAAAACGGGCCATTAATTGAGGGAGAGCGCATTTGCTCAAAATTTCTACACCTTTAAAAGCTTTGTGCACCAGCCACAGTGAAAATTCAAAAAGTGTCTCAAAATCAGTAAATGTTTAAAACTTTATCACATTTCTCTCCAAAGCTTTTTCGAAAATCATTTAAATCAATTGAGATCACAAAATCTCAAAAGATTTAAAATTTTATGATCGGGGGAGAGAATGTGATTTAAATATGAAAACTGATTTAAAAAGTGATGTTTTTGAAACTTTAAAGAATGTTTTTGGACTTTCGAGAACGCTCCCTTATGTGCTTATATGTTAAAGATTTTGGATGTTAATCAAAGCACATACTAAGGGGGAGCAAGTGATTAAATGTGATGTTTTTGGACTTATAAAGATGTTTTGGACTCAAAAGATCGCTCCCCTATGTGCTAAAATTTTAAAGATTTTGGAGTATGAACAAAGCACATATTGAGGGGGAGCAAGTGATTTAAAATGATGAATAAATGATCTCTTTTGTAAGCTCACCCGTATGTGCCAAAATTTTTCAAAATTGATTCAATCAATGTGCACATATTGAGGGGGAGCAAGTGGCTAAGAGTCTTTCGCGGTTTTTACAAAATAAAGTAGAAACCGTGAATTGCTTATGACTTAGAATTTGACTCATGAATTGACGAAACATGAAAAGTCGTGAATCGAAAAGACTAGTCCTGGCCGGGTAATAATTTCAAGCTGGTTTACCAGTGATGTAAACGTGTCTCGAAGAGGACTGGTCAAAGTAGATAGTACCGTTTCGAGAAACTCTTCTTAGATATATACTTTGACGGGTCTAACTTCCTTTTTGAGGAATGTTAACAACTTTAAGTTAGTTATTAGGGCTAGTTATCACCTAAAAGCTGATAATGGATCTCTTTAACTAAGCAACGTAAACGTTTCCCTCGGGTATGTGTCTATTTAGAGCCGATCAATTCAATTAAGTGCAACTCACCCCGACATGTGCAAATTTCTTTCTACCTATAAGCACATGTCAAGGGGGAGCATTTGAAAAGTGATAAAACTCTCAAGGTGTTAACAAAAATGTGTTTCTTTATCATAAACACTTTGAGAGAATTTTCAATGATTTTGGTTATATGGCGAATGTGGAAAAATACCAAAAGACCGACCAATTTACTTTAAAAGCACGGAGTTATAAGGATGGTAAGGTTAGGTATATGTTCCCATGATCCACCAGAATCGGAGGGATCTTCCCAGGGACAATCCAATAGATAGATTAGAAGTCCTTAGGAATGATTGAAAAAAAAGGGAGAAAAGTGAGAAAGGGAAAAGTGCCGACTGAGACTGAGCTAGGACTGGAACAAACCCAACAAGGTCCTAGTAAATGTAGTCTCGGTAAGCACTGAAGGGGTTGAAGAATTAAAAAGAAATAAAATGAGAAAGGGTGAAAAGAAATAGCCCTCCAATTATTCAACCTTAGGGCAGACACCGGGTTCAATTCATATGCTACTGATTGTTGCTAAGGTAACATCGGTATTGAAGATTAAGACGTCATGGACCCAGTGACGCACTGCACTAAACCTTCCAGCCACTCAAGTTCTCTTAAAAGAGCTTGTTTCATTCTCACGTGGAACCGGTGTAAACTATCGATTTGTCTCTTAGAGCAAGTTGATATTGAAACAGGAGACCCCTCCCTAGTCTCCGCATAGGATAACCAATGTGCACTTATCGAGTCTAGAGCCAAGAGATGCATCAAAAGATCTCATAGGTACACTTGATACTTATACACTGGTGGTTCAACATTAAGGGCACCAGGTGTAATATTTCGAGTCCTACGCAGATCTTAGCAATCTGCCAAGAACACTTATGAGGGAATGTACATAAGTATTTCCCAATGATTGAGTGGAAACTCCTGCCAGGGTCAACATCAAACAGCCCTGACAGCAGGTCACTTCGGTAATCTCTTGTAGGTTACGCTTAGTGTGTTCGGTGGTGTTCCAAAAGGTCTACAGTCGTGGGGTGATCTCCAGCGACTCACCTAATCGTTGGTGTACTTCGGTATGTCAGTGAAAGCCCTTTCGGGGGCATCCGATTGGGAACGGCCTTGGTAAGGATTAGAGAAAGTCTTCACACTATGCTGTTGACGATCTCGAAGTCCAAACTTGTAAGTGCCGGTATGTTTATTACTAACCATGTTTTATGCAGCTCAACATACCTTACTTACTGTGATCACCACCATCACTCAAGTTCCACATGCTCATACCAACATCTACAAGGAGTCGTCAGAGCTTTTTAACCATGAAGATCTACTCAACAAAGATGTATGAGCATGTTGGAAAGGCGTATTCTCTCCAAAGACAAAGAAGTTGACGATTGAGGCCGATTGCTGAAAAGATGCAGATTCATCATCACATGCTTACACTTCAACATCATAACTCAATATATCATGATCAAAGAATGGGCTTAGACTATGCTTCCTCAACTCTGATGCAGAAGATCATGATCCAGAAAAGTGTAAGCATGACATCACAAAGATAATCACTACATCACAAAGAGACACATACACTCAAAGATGACGTGAAGCTAATTATATGGATGAAGAGCAAAGAACAAAAGTCAAAAGATCATCATATACGTCAAGGAAGTCATCTTGAGTCGATTATCAATGAAGAATCAACAACTACGAGCTACAAAAGAATCTACAAAGATCTCAATGCAAGAATTCAAGAATAAAGAACAAAAGGGTGACCTCTCTTAGGGGGAGATTGTTAGGAATACGATTTTTGTATAAGAAAGATTCGGTCACCCCAGATATGATTAAGCATTGTTTAGCTCGTAGTAGTTACATTAGTTAGTTATACGTAGTTTAGAATTAGATTAGTTCGCGGAAGAAGGACGGGTCTTTACCCACTGTATACCTGATCCGCAGCCCAAGTGGCACGCCCAAGTGGCAAACTCATGTATATAAACCCCTCTCCATCCTTGGAGAGGGTGAACCTCCTCATAATCTTATTTCTTTTTTTTTTTTGGTTTCACTCTCTCTCTAAGGTTCCACTCTCTCTACTTTTTCTCTCTCTAAACTCTAACAATGGCTACCATGTTCTTCCACAATCCAAGACCTCCCGAATCACATGAATCAACATAAAACACGATCCTACATCCTTCTATATGTTTTTGACGTGGTTGGGTTAAATTGTTGCAGGTTGACGCCACAGTTTATGGACCTCAAGATTTAGATATTTTGCATGTTCTTGATTGCATATGCATTGTTGCTTATATTAAAAAGGTTCAATTTTTTGCCACAACTTTTCGTTATTTATTGTCTATCTATGTAAATTTTGAGGACTGTTAAAGTTTCCTTAGTGGGTTTCGTTAATTTTAGTGTTATGTGTAATAAAAAAGGAGTTATGACGTCTTGATTTAAGTGATTATGTGACTGGTCTATTAGTTGTGATTGAGATTGTTAACAAGAATGTCATGTGTTAAATAATTGAAAAGAATTACGAATTCATGATTTGGATTATTATATAATCATATTGGCAATAGATATTGTTAATACAAATAAACCGTAAAAACGTTTTACGATCCTTTTAGGCAGTGCACCTAATAATTGTAGTGTAGTATAGGTAAGACACAGGGGATTGATCGTTCTCTAGGAGAATAGTGTATGTGAAGGCCGAAGTGTATGTCGAGATAGGTCTAAAGGCGAGGGATGATTCTTTTTACGTTTTTATATTCTATGAAAAGTTATTTAAAATCTTAGGGTTTGAAGAGTAGGCGTTTTACCTACTAATTAAGTAAAACAAAACTAATAATTAAACTAAATTAAACTAATAAACAAGAAAATAAAATTCGTAACTCTTATGATAGGAGGATGTGTTCACTTAGATTTCCTTACTCCCTAGTTATATCCTATTGATTAGTTGAATTGTCGCGTCCTTGTTTTAATTGAAGTATTTTATTCCATTTTATTGATCGTGGGAGGTGCCGAAGACCCCAACTCTATGAACGCATAAGTCTCCCCTATAAACCTTAAAGTCTATTAAGTTTTCTAGGATCTATCAGCTGTATCTTGACACCGTCCCTTGTTTAATGTTATGAGCCGTCACATTATAACTTTGTACTTTGGGTCTTCAAATACACCTGACGCCGTCAAGTTGTAAAGTCTTTAGATTTTTCTGAGGCATCGCTTGTTAATTTGGTGCTAAAAACCATCTTCAGTTGCAAGTGACGGCGTCACATTGTAGCTTGTGACGCCGTCAGACCTTCTTATCTAACAAATTTCGAGACTTTGTCGTTTTCTTCACTTTCTTGTCGTTTTTCGCCTAAAACATGCCGGTTTCCAGATTTTCCGTCCCAAGTACCTAAAATGCAAAAAGAAACGATTTAGGGCAATATTTGATCATATTAGTACGACTTTTAGGCTTAAATGACCCATTAAAAAGGTATCAAATAAATCCTTATCAAATATCTCTACACTTGGGATTTGCTTGTCCTCAAGCAAATATGCTTTTATCTAGTCAATTAACAAGTTAGGGGTCATCTAACATTAATATAAAAGTAATTATATCATACATTCGTTCCAAATTAGTCCTAACAAGCACGAAAACTATTTACTAGCACCTCACATAAAGTGTTTGGATTCTCACATCTCTTGGGTGTATAAGTGATGAGGTGAAAAGTGTTACGCTTTTAGGGGGTCATTTAAGCCCTAATCTGTAATTATTTGATCAAATATTGCCTTAAATCGTTCCTTTTGTCATTTTAGGTACTTTGAAGAGGAAATCTGGAAAAGGAAGCATTTTGGACGTTTTTGGAGCATAAAAGTGAAGAAAACGACAAAGTATCAAAATATGCTGGAAATTGTACCTGATGACGTCACGCTTTGCCATGTGACGGCGTCACGCTTTGACAACAAGGTGGATGATTTTTACACTAGACGCCCCAGAAAGATTTTTGAGAATTAATACGTGACGGCGTCACGTGTTACGAATTGTAGGTCATCACGTTATAAGCTAAAGGGAGACGGCCCAGAGAAGATTAAAGGGGGACGGCGTCAGAAGTGGATCTGAGCAATCCAAATAGTGTTTTGGCGGCGAGGTGACGGCGTCACACTCTATAAGGTGACGCCGTCAGATTGTAAATTCTATAAATATTTGTCT
>LBNU01027893.1:0-16117 GCA_014162995.1 Artemisia annua | reverse complement strand
GAAAACGTAAAAAACGGACGAAAACGTAAAAAAAATGGACGAAAACGTAAAAAAACACGCGAAAACGTAAAAAAATAGGCGAAAACGTAAAAAAACGGAAGAAAACGTAAAAAACCGGGTGAAAACGTAATAAAAAAGGCGTAAACGTAAAAAAAAAATGGACGAAAACGAAAAAAACGGAAGAAAACGTAAAAAAGGACTAACGGTGCAAATACCGTTAACCCAGAGGACTAACGGTGCAAATGTGTTCTATCTCGTTAGGAGATAACGGAGAAAAAATTTGCACCGTTAGTCCTTATTTTAACTGAGGGATGTATATTGGTTCACTTTTACTAACGGAGGGATGTATTTGTTGCAACTTTTTCGAGAGGGATGTATGGTGCGAAATTGGGTAAACCACAGGGATGTATTTTGAAGTTTACTCTATTTAGGAAGAAAAATTATGAGGATGTGTCATTGTTTTTTCGAAAGTGAAATGATATTTGCTTCTAATTTTGTGACTAAAAGTTCTCCGAATTAACAACATGATCATAGCAGTTGGAGAAATAGATAGAGGATATTATAAGTTATGTGTATCATAGTTAAGAGGATGAATAACGAACGAAAGTTATGAGCATATATTGTTCTGTTTGAAAAGTGAAAATTAATATCTCATCATATATACCATCACAAATGTATCTTACATGTCAACAGTATTGAAAAATACAACTGTTTAGCAAGAAAGTTTCTTAAATAACATTGAGTACGAATGTAACAAGCTCTTTCTAAAGATGATAATCCACACAAATTTTATATAAATAACATATCACGAGAGACGTACATGATTCAATATCCGATGTCTAAACTTTATAATCACTATAAACTTATACATAACCAAACTTGTCAATTTAGAAGTCTTCTTATTCTTACGAAATACTATACTAGGTATACTATCATCATCTTATTGATTTTATGTCATTTTCAAAATGAAGAGTGATGAAAACATTCAACAATATTCGCCAATAATATGATACACAAAGTGAAACTAGTTTCGGCTGTTGGTTGTCCAAAAAATAAGTGAATGTGATAGGTCGACAATCCCAATAAATATAAACTTTAGATATACGTTATCCGTAACAAACATCTATTGTAGAACATAACTTTTTATTTGTCAGCATTCCTGTTCCTACTTGTTTCTACTTTATTTGATAAGTTCTAATCGAAATTCTCTTATTCTTCGTTAAGAATAAGACACGCTCACCCGATTACATATTATATTTTACAAGTAGTTGGTATTTTATTTTTGGAGAAATTGCGTACATACCTATTACAAAACTAAAATATTTGCATATTTTTCTAAAACGAGTTTTCAATGCATGATATATAATGGTGTTTATATATTTATTTTATAAATATACAAATATTTAAGTTTTAATGAGCATATATGTAACTGGTTTTTTGTTTTTTTGTGTGAAACGAAAATGGTTTAATTTCTTACAAATTATCCCAATTAGTGCATTCACAATGCTCAAGAGTCAAGTCATTAAAAACTTTTTACTTTTAATAATTCATCTTTCCATTATAAAAAAGTCATCTAAAAATAATTAATACAATGATACCAAGTCTTTTAAAAGCTTTGTAGTAAATAAATATATAGTAAAATAGATTAATAGAAGGTGAAAATCTTTTGACAAAAGCTTGAAATTCACCAAGTCATTTTTTAAGAGCTTTTACTAAAAAAAAAAAAAAAAAAAAAAAAAAAAAAAAAAAAAAAAAAAAAAAAAAAAAAAAAAACTTTATCAAGTGACTTTATACAATATAAAAAAGTTATTAAAAATAATAACCTTTTTTTACAGTGGGGGAAATGAGAGAATGGAATGGGGTTGAATGGGTTTGGGGTTGGAGACGGGTGAGGAATCCAAGAGGTAGAGGAGAAGGAGATCTTATTGAATTGACAGCTCTAACCAATTTCTTTGTACCAAATATATTGCAGGAAGACTCATGGAGATGGATACTTGATGCTAATGATGGTCGATTCACGGTCAAGATGCTTAGAGAGTTGATTGATGAGAAAATTCTACCTTCAACGGATGGTACTCAAGAAACAAGATGGAACAAAGTTATCCCGAGGAAAGTGTGCGTCATGATTTGGAGACTTCAACAAAGAAGATTACCATTGTTGTCATGGCTTAATCATATTGGTATAGATCTTAATTCAAGTCTTTGTCCACATTGCGGTAATGATATTGAAACATTGGAACATTGCTTTATCAATTGCTCCCGTGTCATGAAGAGTTGGGAAAATATATTTAAATGGGGTGGAATATGGGAAATTGTGATATAGTTTCGCTTGACGACATACTTGATCACAAGGGTAAAAGTAGTTTTAACAAAAAGCAACAGAGTATTTGGCAAGCGGTGTGTTGGTCAATGCTCTATCTCGTGTGGGTGCTAGAAACAAAAGGGTGTTTGAAAATAAAGTCTCCAATCTTAGTACGCTATGTGATGAACTGCAAATTGTATCATTTAATTGGGCTTCAAAAAGAGTAAAAGGTGCAATTACATCATGGATGGATCGGTGTTCGGATCCAGCTCGTGCTTGCAAGGTTTAAAAGGCTTTTCAGCTTGGCCTCCCCTCCGGTTCGTTGTGAGTCATGTTGGTAGTGTCAGTAGGTTTTTTTTTTGGGTGTGTTTTGGTTTATGGACATTCCATTGATATAGTCTGCTATTGGTAGCGTTGTTAGAAATTGATTTAGTGTATAGCTTTTAGTTTAGGCTTAGGCGGATTGTAGGTTTCGGTTGTGCGCTTCTTTTTTTCCTTTGTTTTTGTACTTCGAAGTTTTTGATTTTATACAAATATATTGCCTTCCAAAAAAAATATAAAAAGTTATTAAAAATTTGAGCATTATGAATGCTCTTATCTAGGGCTGTAAACGAACCGGACGAACACGAACGGAGCCCTGTTCATGTTCGTTCATTTAATTTTAACCGGACAAATAAACGGACACGGACGCTTAAACGGACGAAATTTCTTGTTCATGTTGGTTTATTAAGAAAATGAGTTGTTCATGTTCGTTTATATTCGTTCATTAAGACACTAAACGAACGCTAACGATCGAACATAAATGAAAATAGACAAACAAACATAAATTTTATTGAATTCTTCACAATATATTGTTTTAAAGTGCTGTTTTGTTTAAACAAACCAATTTTTAAATTATAAAATTAAAAGATATGGTATATGAACATAAATAGATAAATAAACATAAACGAACTTTAACGACACATAATCGGACGTTCCCGAACATAAATGAACGGACGAGACTTTTATTCATGTTCGTTCATTTAACTAAACGAACTTAAAATATTGTTCATGTTCGTTCATTTAATAAACGAACGAACATAAACGAACTTTTTATCGAACGGTTCATGAAATGTTCACTGAACGTTCAGTTNAATATATTGCCTTCCAAAAAAAATATAAAAAGTTATTAAAAATTTGAGCATTATGAATGCTCTTATCTAGGGCTGTAAACGAACCGGACGAACACGAACGGAGCCCTGTTCATGTTCGTTCATTTAATTTTAACCGGACAAATAAACGGACACGGACGCTTAAACGGACGAAATTTCTTGTTCATGTTGGTTTATTAAGAAAATGAGTTGTTCATGTTCGTTTATATTCGTTCATTAAGACACTAAACGAACGCTAACGATCGAACATAAATGAAAATAGACAAACAAACATAAATTTTATTGAATTCTTCACAATATATTGTTTTAAAGTGCTGTTTTGTTTAAACAAACCAATTTTTAAATTATAAAATTAAAAGATATGGTATATGAACATAAATAGATAAATAAACATAAACGAACTTTAACGAACACATAATCGGACGTTCCCGAACATAAATGAACGGACGAGACTTTTATTCATGTTCGTTCATTTAACTAAACGAACTTAAAATATTGTTCATGTTCGTTCATTTAATAAACGAACGAACATAAACGAACTTTTTATCGAACGGTTCATGAAATGTTCACTGAACGTTCAGTTCGTTTACAGCCCTACTCTTATCTTTTATATGTTGCATATTTTATTATCTTTTGATTGAATAAAATGACCCATAATTTTACCATTTCATAACTTTTACAGTATCATATTTTGAAGGGGGTTGATAATTCCACATAGCAAATTACTACATACACATAAATATCATGCATAAGGACAAAAAATATTTTGTCCTTATACATGATATTTATGTGTATGTAGTAATTTGCTATGTGACAATATCATTTGCCTATTTTGAATTAGAAAGATGGCAACATTTTTCTTGTACAACAAAAGGTAGGAGACACACGTTTGCATTTCCTAGGAAAATGAAATTAACTGAGCTATCCAGGTGGAAGCGCCAATTGTACACTACCAAGTAGGTCCCACCTACGCTTATTATTTTAATTTCTGGGTTATGAAAACAATACGTACACATTGCCCTCTTCTCTTCTTTTCTCACTAAAATAATATCTCCCACAGTCACAAACACCCTCTTACATTGACTTTGTTAATTTCAACAACCTTATTTTCTCACCAAATTTAATATCTTTCATCACACGCTAGCTTTAGTATCTAGCTAGTCCATTATTTTCACTTGTTGTTATTTATTTTTTCAGCGTTGTCAGTTATCAACATTTTATAAAATTTAATATGGGAAGTTGTTTGTCGACACATGAAACCTGTGTGGGTGGTAGACTAAAATCGTCGTCGGAGAGAAAACTCCGACGACGAAAAAAAACCTTAAAATGTCGTGTTTCTACCGACCAGACGAAATCTCTTCCGTCTGATCGGTCTTTTGTTAATCCTACTTTTCGCAGTATGTATTGCTATTTTTGATCTCTTGCATTTTATATATGATTTAAGAAATAAAATATGTTTGTACTTTTATTTTATAAAAGTTGTGTTAAATGTGTTGTTGTTATTATAGTTTTGCTTTTTCTAGACTACTTTCCAGCGGTGTTGTTCTTGAATATCCAGTTTGGTTACTAATTTTAGAAATATTGGATAAGTGTTTATAAATTAGACAGATATGTGAATATTTAATTTGTTTAGATATTAATTTAGTTTGTTTTTAATTAACAGGGAGTACTGATGAGTCATGGTATGATTCAGCAGCAGTTCTTGAATCTGACTGTAGTGAAGAAGATTTTCAGAGTGTACTTGATGGTACTTATATATTATGTTTACATTTTTATATGTGAATTAAAGGGTATATGGATTAGTTAAGATAGGCTCACTTTTTTTGGCTTATAAGTTTATTAAGTTGAACTTATGAATTTAAATAAGCCATAAGCTTAGAAGCCCCTAAGCCACCTTAATAAGCTAATCCAAGCACTCCCTAAGTTTATATACATGTTATGTGTTGAATGAACTAATTTTTGTACATATAGATGTGACGTCATTAAATGGGTCAGAAGGTGCTTCTAGGCCTAGTGTTGCTTCTATAAAAGATGTTGAGAGTCGTAGGAGTTCGGTGCATCCGGAAGAATTGAACCAACGGCCGAGATCTGAAATATGTTCTGTTGATGAGAATGGTGGAAGGGAAGATGGTTTATTGGATTGTGGAGTGATTCCTGGTAATTGTTTGCCTTGTCTTGCTGCTACGGTTCCGTCTGTTGAGAAGAGGAGGTCATTGAGCTCAAGTCCGCCAAGTATGCGAAAAAAGGCTACACATAAGCTTTCGTTTAAGTGGAAGGACGGGCATCCTAATGCCAGTATATGTGAGTACTTTTATATCTCATAATGGAATATTTATAAGTGTGACTGAATTGTTGAGTGCAACCTGAAGTAGAAAATTCAAGGATTAGTTGTATTAGGATTATAAGATAATTATAGTTACTGAACCACATCGATATGTTGTATTGTTTGCTTCTCTACATTTTTGTTTTTGTTTTGCGGTTCGACTAAAGTGAGTAATTTGACACAAATGTTTATCTTCTCATAGTTTCTTCGAAGGTGCATTTACAAAGACCGATTGCTGGTTCACAAGTACCCTTTTGCCCGGTAGATAAGAAAGTACTTGATTCGTGGTCACCTGTTGAACCAAAGACTTTCAGGGTACGAGCAGAGAATTATTTGAGGTACTAAACTTTCAATGCATTTATATGAACACACAGTTGATCTATGCTTGCAATTTTTTAATTGAATGTCTTTTTATTGATTAATAGGGATAAAAAGAAGGAACATGCTCCTAATTATGCAGCATATTACCCCTTCGGTGTTGACGTATTCTTATCTCAAAGAAAAATTGATCACATTGCTCGGTTTGTTGAGCTCCCAGTCGTTGGATCTTCTTCCGGAGAACTTCCCTCCATTCTTGTTGTAAATGTACAGGTATATCTTTTTTCATTAATTTTTTTTTTCTTTATAAAATCGTGTTTTAACCTCGTTACATAAATTTTTGTATGATGCTTCTGCAGGTTCCATTGTACCCTGCTGCTTTTTTCCAAGGGGAAATAGATGGCGAAGGAATGAATGTTGTTTTGTACTTTAAACTTTCGGAGAGTTACGCAAAGGAACTTTCATCCCAATTTCAAGACAACATGAGAGTAAGGACAATTCTATAATTCATTATTAGCTTTTCATGAAAACTTATTTATAATTTGTTTCAAAACAGAGGATTCTTCTTGATGAAATAGAAAAAGTCAAAGGTTTTCCGGTGGATACACTTGTGCCGTTTCGTGAAAGGTTGAAAATATTGGGCCGGGTTGTGAATGTAGAGGACCTTCAGTTAAGTGCACCGGAGAGGAAGCTTATGAGTGCTTACAATGAAAAGCCCGTGCTTTCACGACCTCAACATGAATTCTATCAAGTGAGTTTCCGCTTATATTTTCTCCCAATAAAAAGTAATAATTAAGGAATGAGATCATGTAAACAAATTGTTAAACCAAGTAAATAGTGTCCTAAATACAAATTGTGACTCTTTTGCAGGGAGAAAATTACTTTGAGATTGATTTGGATATGCATAGATTTAGTTACATTTCCAGGAAAGGGTTCGAAGCATTCCAAGATAGATTAAAGAACTGCATCTTGGATGTGGGACTCACAATTCAGGTTAGTCTTATTCATTACTAACCTGAACCAAATCACCCATATAACTTGGTTAAGTTGGTTGGTGTATAGTTTGATTATGCTTCATTAGGCTTCTCTCATTCCTTATCTTATTTTAGAATTTGAGACAATTTCTTTTAATGTGAATCAGGGAAACAAAACAGAGGAATTACCAGAGCAGCTCTTATGCTGTGTAAGGTTAAACGGTATTGACCGCATGAGATACCAAATGTTGGCTGTAAATCAAGAACCACTATGATAAGTTAGACAGTAGCGTAAGCTTCCAACTGAATACTTAATGATTAATATCTGATTATTTTTTTCAATCTGTTCTCGTCTCTTTTCATATGTTCATTTATTTAGTAATCCATCTTCAGAATTAATAGATATCATTTCAAAGAGGATAAGACTTTTCGGGTCCATCCAATAATGTCTCTTTAGTAAATTTACCAAAATGTGTACTCTGGTGTTAGTACACATTTGTGTGCTCGGACCCTTAGGTAGCAATTATTGGTCCCCGATGGTGTTAGGATATAAGTGCATTGAATGCAGGTGGAATCCAAACCCTCGTGTGGTGCCAGAGTTGGCAATGAACTAAATGCGCACATGTAAGCTTCATCTGATTTTTCCAGCCGTAGGTCCAGCTCTTGATGTGAGCTACCCACTATATGTAAATTTCTTAGCTAGGACCTGTAAATAAATATTAGGTAGCGAATACAATCGTGGCTATTTTTAGGGATGAAAGATAGTTTTTAAAATGGTTGCTGAAACACACCTATTTAGACCATCCTTGCAAAAGGTTCACTTTGAGATCTCAATGTGGCAAAGGTCAGGGTTCATCCTTTAGCCTATTTTATTCAATTTGCAAGTCTAGGGTTCCTGAAATTGGAAGGGAAAGGATATATAATCTTCCGTTTTTCTCATAAAGCTCAGCTAAGAAAACTTATCAAGCTAGAAACTTATTATGTTTGATAAGACCATCTTATGTAGTAATATGGTGGCATTTCGTCCACATTATTAATAGTATTTTATAAGCCATGAGTTCAAAGATCATCAGCGCTCTAGCTCAGCAACATCAGGAATGCCAAATCATTCAAGTCAATAATTGGTTGCGGGTTCAATCATTATCAGAAGCAATATGCTATGAGTTACTTTTGTCATATTGGAAAAAATAATTCAGTTTAGATAGTGATCTATTTCTTTTCTGTTTTGCATTACAAATAATTAGGACTGGCCAGTTAGGAAATGGTCACATCAATAAGTGGTCCACCAATAATGGACTACTAGAGTTCTATGTTTTTGACTCTTAACAGATATTCTTCCCAACTACATTTGTCCATCACTTGATATTGATTATGGGTTTTATAGATAACCTTGTCTTATGCTTGGTCAAATTGAAGCCTTCATGAAAAAGTCAAAGTGTTATGTACTGCAAGTAGCCTAAAAGAATAACAGCAGCGGCTTTCTTCAAACTACTAGAATGCTTTAAGGCCCTCGTGTAGGGGTGAACAAAACCAATTCGAACAAAGAAAACTAACAGACTGGACCACATTAGGACCAAGTGGGTTGTTTATGGTCCAGTTCTAAAATGTAAATAAATTTAGTTCTTGGTCGAGTGTGGAAGCGTTTGAAGACTAATAGCTGGAGTCTAGTTATACTTCATTAGGCTGATGTACTTCTCCGATATTAAATCTGTGGACGATCTCTGTAACGTTATTAGGTAACAGAGCAGAGGAAATGCCAGAACAAATCTTTGAAAAACTGTAAATCATATCCAAAAGGGTAAAACTTTTGCTTAGAAATTTACCTGAGAACACCCTAAGTGTGGGACTCGAAACATTATGGTGCTTGTACACATCCGTGTGCAATAAGGGTCCCTCAGTGCGCAATACAGGTCCCTCAGGTAGCATATATTGGTCCCGGGTAGTTGTAATAACGGAAGCATTAAATGTTGGTGTAGTCCAACCCCTGGCGTGATTCCAAAGATGGAAATGATCTAAATGCGGACTTGCACACTTCAACCAAATTTTAAGCCATAGGTCCCGCTCTTGAAATAAGCTAGTCACCGCATGTAAATAAATAGTAGGAAAAAAACTGCCTGCTTTAGCTTATAGTTTTTGGCTCTTGCTATGTATATATATCGTTCCTTGATCCATTCTGCAAGTATGTGACCCTACTCGCCAACCAATGTTATTTAACAATAATATAAGGTTAGGTTCTCTTTGCTCGCCATTGTGTCTATCTCTGATTATTATCTAATGATTTGAGCTGATGAACTGGGTTTAGAAGGCTCTGACTTTCCTACTTTGTGGCAGTGCAATTTTGATCAATTTGGTTTGTACGGACATTAGGGAATGAGCCTTCCTTGACTGATTTAACCTCTCTAAAATTAAACCAAAGTGATCCATTTTGATTTCAATTGGCTTGGTTGAAGTATAAAAGGTTGAGTAATGTTTGTCGTTAAAGCAATTTCTCTATTTCGCCCACACAGTGAAATCAAGCTTTTGTGCGTAATTTTTTTTGGTCAAACGCTTTTCAAGATACACTGGAGTCGGTTGAACTAACTGAAGTATATCTAGAGAGTAAAAGTCATGTTTGTATACCAACATGACTGTTTAGCAAAATATGATACATGAAAATTTGAAAATAGTGGATTCGGTGTTTGTAAATGGTCATTTTACAACTGATATTACAGCTTAAAGGTGTTGTTTTAAACTGTCATCAGCCTTTGTGACAACTCTTCGAGCAATCACTATTAGTACCTGTCACATATGTTCAACGCTATTGACAACTGTTCCAAGTTCCAACTGTCACTATAAATGCTGTCCAAGTTCAACCATATTACATTTTGAAAATTTGCCCAACAAACAAACCGCTTTCTAAGTGGAAATAATAAAGAATCCTGTGGATACTTTGTTTTGGCCCAAGGGCTAAACGTACACATGGCCCAAAACAAGCCTAAAAGGTGGGTTCCAAACTACTTATGAGATTGTAAATAATGTAGTAGGGCTTCATTTGATAAGCAAAATCAGCAATCCTTTGTATATTTAAGGCCAAGAATTCTTTTTCTTTAGTTATGAGTGAAATCCTACCTGAGTTACTTTTTGTTACACAACATGTATATCTCAGATTCCATAAACCACCTTGCAAGAACCATGAAAACGATCGCAAATCATTTGTCATCCATCATCTTGGATTATAAGGGCAGGATCAGGTCGCCATAAAAGGAGCTCGTTGAACAATTCCAGTTGTGAAATACTACCCTCAAGATGCATGATCCTAAGAGAGGGTCTTAATATAAGTCGGTGCTCGATATTATAGACTGTAGTTGACCACTAGGGAGTTTTGAGAACCTTAGACCTCTTGTTAGGAGGGGCAAGAGGGCTGACCACTAGGCAACCTTGGTGGTGGCAAGTTGATACTAACGGAGTTAATTAGTTTTGATGTTTTGTTTGTGTTAAGACTGTTAGCTATTGTGCTGTAAATTAATTTGTGTTAACACATAATATTCAAATCAATAACCTTAGACCAATCAGTCAGAATATTGATTAGCACATAATCCGTCCAGCATTACTTGAGAACGACTATTCTCCTAAGATGCAAAAGTTACGGACAGTTATTATTCTCAGGTCACCATTTTCCTAAGTTCTTGATTCATGGATTTCTAGTGTCACATAGAAAAGACAGGATCAAACCATATCATATGACTCATTCTCAAACTTTATAAAAGTTAACGGTAAAAGTGTAAAGTGTTTTTTAAGAACTTGGATATCAAACTTAAAAGGATGGGCCCAATTCTGAACTTTTTTTTTTTGCGTGCACCGTTATATATTAGAGCTTTGGAACCTAATTCTGACTTCTGTACAAGTGCTAGAAGGAATTAGCATCCTGTTCTATTCTAGTTTCGAGTGACAACTTTCAATAGTTTTACATTTTTGTTCACAAAATAGTTACAATACTTCTTTATCTGTAGTAAAAAAAGCATAACATGAATAGGGGCATTAGCAACGATGTCCAGCTTAACAAATACTATTACTATCTGTACTGTATATGCAAAATTTATAAAAACCGGTCATAAAAATATAATCAGTGAACTTGATCATTAATGTTTCCATATCTGAATTAAACATGAAACCCTCCTTGAATCAGATAAAAATTTGAATAAAACTAATAGAAATTAAAACACTCGAGTTGCATCACGATCTTTGCTTCTACGCCATCATCCATGTCAATAGCCATGCTAATGCACACATCCAAATCCCCCCTGAAAATAAACATATAGTAACAATGTTTACACCTGTCAAGGCGTCAAACACAACATATTACGAACAAATAGTAAAGCAACCTTACCGTAGCTAGTGGGAAGAGGTCTTGGAGAACCATTCCAAGTTGATTCAAAGAAACAATCTGTTGTTGTATTGATTCCAGTGCGACAATTGCACACAAATGAATTATACTGTCCACCATACCCACAAACTCCATTACTTTTCTCACAATTAGCACATAATGGTGGATATTCATTGTTGAAGTTAAACTTATACTTTAAAGCAACACCATATTTCCAACTGTTTGGATCGTCCACATGATCCTTAAAACCATATAATCCTGAGTACGAGCCACAATTCAGCTTTTGCAAGTCCATTTCAAAAGATGGGCCGAGATCAACTGGAGTATACACACAACATGTGGACACTTGGATACCGAGTTTGCTTACAGCTTGACAAGAGTTCAAGAGTCCACAAACTCGGCTCCCGCTCCCAGTATCACAAACTGGAGAAACCGTGTTGTTATGACTATCGGATTTGAATATTGGTGATGAAGATACGTCGCAGTTTAAAAGAGCGAAAACTGTGTCATCATGGAAGCTAAATGGGGCGTCCCAGTCGAGACTAAAGCCTTTACTAGGTTGGGTGCATGCACAAGTTGACATAGAGGGGTCGGTTATGTAGATGACTTGATTTGAGTAGTCAATGTTGGTGATCGGGTAGCATCCAGTGTGTGTGATGAATGTGAGATGTTGATTGGTGCAAGTTACTCGGGTTTGGAACCGCGGGTCGCCACATCCTAACCCGGTTCCAAACGGGTATTTCACGGACACTGGGCCGCATGTGCTTTTGCACGTTTGGGAGGTGGTTGTGGAGAATGAGAGGGCTAAGATAACGGTGATTACGACAAGTTTGGTTGTCAAAGAGGGCCGAATTATGTTCGTGTGTGTTGACATTCTCGTGTGCATATTACGTCCACCCGAAGTACCTAGCTAGATTTTGTTGATAGAGACCATCTCTGGGGGGCGGGTGAAAGATGTGATGGCTCAAAGAGAGTCGAATAACGTTTATATAATGACTTGTAGGTAGTTCTAGTCTCTTTGGGGAGTATTTTGTAGGTTATGTACTTTTCTAGGTACATACATTTGATTCTTTGATTCCTCATGATAAAAAGTAAACAAAAAGAGGTTTATATGTAAACTCCAGATAAAATACATATAAACAAAATTGGCATCACAAAATCCTTAGGAACTTTGAATACTAACATGAAATCTTCAATGGTTATTAACTAAGCTAACAACAATGATTTGATGCAATGTAAGGGCAAGGGTAAGAATTTTATTTAGTTGAATTTAGTAAAAAAAATGACTAGTGTACAAGTAAATATGGGTGATCCAAAGCCAATGATAGTAAGTGGGATGAATGTATGAAGAAGAATACGATTCTCCAACATTTTTTGCTTTTCTTTGGTTTAGATAAGATAGTACCTTTGAGAATATGATCCACTAGAATCTATAATATAATGTTATAACCCTAGCTACTATTGAATAACTAAAGAAATGAAGATGAACCTTTATTCAAATCCATTGAAAGATTAGAATACTCATTTGACATAAAGGGAATTTTAGTTGCATTCATGATGAGTTCTTCACTATTATGTGCATATAATTGGGATTTATTGTTGTGATTATGTAATGAGAGGCACATATGAGCTCTAAACTTTTAATATCATACATCACCAACTCCACCCTCCTCAAGATAAGTAAAAAAGAAACACCTATTTGGGCCTTTGTGTACCACTTTATTCTCTTCGTAATCATTCCAATTTCCATCGCCAAAAAAACAATAAAATGATTCCTATTTTTAGAAGGCCCCGCAAGGTTAAAGATTATGCTTTTAGGCAACATTCACCATACAACTCTGATCAATGCATACAAATTTATATCATTATATGTATAGTATGTGCAACCCTCTTGTTTACATTGACATATGCATAGTATTTTTATCTCGGTTTCACTGAGCAACTGTTTACCATTTGGAGCTCAAACGTTGACGATTAGCATTTCGGAATCACGTTACTTGATGCTGATTTTCTATCACTAGTAGTATAAAACACATGCATTTTATAATTTCTTTAGTTAAATTAAAGCTAGATATACATAACCATTGGTCAAATGAAAAAGCTAATAAGATCCAGTCTAACTTAGGTTTACCCGAGACTCTTTCGTCTCGAGTCTAACTCTCTTTGCCATGTTTCTGATCACTCTCCCATCACACATAAAACTGATCAAGGGTTGTCGAACAGCCATGCATGGTGAGATTGTTAATTAATTGTTTCAGGCGTTAGGACTTTAGGGTCTCAACCAATGATGGGCCAATTGACCCACCTGGCCTTAGGTTTAGATGGGCCTGGACAAGACAATTGCGGTCCACAGCAGATTTTAGTGAGCTCATTGAGCTCCAAAGCCTCATTTCAAATCACGGTATAAGTGGGAGTGTTTATTACTACTCTTCAGCGTGGATTGAGGTCTTTAAGTAGTGGGGCTTACGTAACATTCATGTGGACAACCTCAATGACGTGTTCTCCTTACCAAGCCGTTCAAACTTACCTCCCAAACCTTCCAAATTGTTTGATTCTTATGGATCTTATGACGCTTTCGGAACGAGTACACTTTTGCAACAAAAAGACCACAAAAAAGACCTCATTCTAATCAAAATCAGCACTACTTTTTTTTTTTTTTTTTTTTTTTTTTTTTTTTTTTTTTTTTTTTTTTTTTTTTTTTTTTTTTTTGATTTGAAATAGACTTCGGAAAGTCTCTTTTAATTAGTTCGAGTGGCTTTTCAACCCATGTAACGCTTTGTATTTTCCATTAACTTTTGCCTAGCTCCTTGCTAACCTTTTTATTTTAAGGTAATAAGGTTAGGAAGAAAAATGACAGACTGACAGGTTTGGCATTAAAATACTTTTGAATAAACAATAAATGAAATACTACCGTATTATGCACAAAGTTTCCTAATAAGTCATAAGCTTGTTTTTCTTCTCTTCTATACACATTCATAGAACAGTACTTAGCAAATCAAACTGACGAATACTAACTAACATTGGTATTAAATAGTTAACAGGAGAAAATAAACAACAAGCACCAGTGGTCTAGTGGTAGAATAGTACCCTGCCACGGTACAGACCCGGGTTCGATTCCCGGCTGGTGCATTTATTTTTGTATGAATATTTTTGGCTCTTTATATTCTATTCCTTGTGTTCGAGTATAAATAAGTAACTAAGCGACAGGTGACATCATCGGTTCTATGGTGTAGTGGTTAGCACTCTGGACTTTGAATCCAGCGACCTGGGTTCGACTCCCGGTAGGACCTGTTTTTTCCTTAATATATTGCTAATATATATATATTTTTTTCGAATGCTTATTTCTTTTGTATTATAGTTAGTCTACATGCAAATACGAAAAATAAATTTTATATAATTCTCGTCCCTTTTTATAGTAAGTATGTTTAAATAGCCAAGTTAAGAAAACGATGATAAGACTTCTTAAGGATAAGTGTTATGGTCACAAAACTCGTCAACGTCACATCACAATTCAACATATAATAAAAATTGCTATCAAACAAGTGTAATGGTTACCATCAAACCAATATATAAAAATACACCACTTTAGGTGTGTTTGGCGCAACAGATTATGAAAGATTATAAAGAGATTATGCTTATTTTTTCAAAAAATAAACTACTTAAAAAATAATCTTCGTTTGTCAGACATAACTTATAAGAGATTATTAAAAAAATAATCTTCCATAATCTCTTAAAATAAAAGGTTACTTCATGTAGCTTATAAAAATAATCTCTTTTTATAATATCCATCTCCAGCATCAGCACAAGCACCATCTCCAGTTCCAGCAACAGTTACTTTCGCCAAACATAGCCAAAATACAAATATATCTACGACATACCTAAGAAAAAAAAAAAAAAAAAAAAAAAAAAAAAAAGTTGATGGTGCAGACCCAACCAAACGAGTGCAAAAAAAATGAATTGGCGCAGCTATTAGAGGCCTGTGTATGTGGTTGATGGGCGCATGATGGGTGGCACCACCAATTGTGGTCTACCACCACCATATAGTAAACCCCAGTCTAAGATACTTTGAAATACCTAGTTCACATTAGTAATTTTATAGTTGAAGAGACTTTCTACGTGCAAAAAAAAAAAAAAAAAAAAAAAAAAAAAAAAAAAGCCTATTGACGGGGGTCCTTGTGTAATGGTGATGGCGCATGATGGTGGCCACCACCAACTGTGGTCGACCACCCAACCATATATAACTGCAGTCTAACCGTACCTCGATACCTAATTCACCATTAGTATTTATGAGGTTGAAGACTTTCTATCCGTGGCGGATGTTAAATATGTTCAAATGAGTGAAATTTCTCAAAAACACTTTCTAGTTCACCGAACCTTGCTAGGCGTCCAATATTGTAAATTTACTTGTAATTTAATCGTGTGGAGTAATTGGTAAAATTCATTAGCACACTCCAATCACTTAAACATGTCGATCGATCTATGTCTGTGCTGAATGCACTTGTAATTAAAACGAGTAGATTACCTCGCACGTTGTCCGGTTTGATTTGGTTAGTTATTGCTTGAAATTACAGAAAAGAAAACGTCACATATAACCCCCATGCATATTTATGTTGTTACTTTCATCCTATCCATACGGCAGATACGAAGAGAAGTAATCGGCGAAATCTCGTTAAACTCGTGTTTGAT
>LBNU01027892.1:44837-70145 GCA_014162995.1 Artemisia annua | reverse complement strand
AAAAAAAAAAAAAAAGTTCGTCGAAAGTATATAACAATGCATGTCTATAGAAAGATAATTTAATTCTCGTCGCGATGGTATTTTTTTTTCGCGTAACGATTTACGGTTTGCCATATATTTAATTTTTAAAAAAAGGGTGAAAGTTTATTTTATTAGATAAAAAAATGAGTATATGAATGGTTCATTGGTTTTATGGCAAATATGAGTTCTATATTGATCTTTTGGCTAACAGTCTATAGCTTTTCATAACTCTACTTATTAAGTAAATAAAAAGTGTAGCACTTGATCTTCCGTCTGTCAAACCTAGCTGAATCCCTGCCATTGAAACCAAACTTCCTCCCAGCCTTTTTCTCAAATCTCTTGATGCTCAATGAGAGCATAGTCACCTACCACTTCAAGTTCATCTCTTCCATATCCAATGGATCCACCTGTTCAAAGTCCTCATAGGAGAGTTGCTGCTGAGATTCACAATCAGCAACAAAAGAGTGAAGTACATCTTCCAACACACTACCAGAAGAATGTGATTTGGTTGGTGTGTATGAAGATGATGCAGATGTAATTGGACTTGAACTAGGAGGCATTATATTGGAGGTGGAACCAACAAAAGCTGAGTAAGTGGGAGTAGTTGAACGAATAGGAATTTTGACATCTGGTTCAAGAGTTTTGAGCTTGTTGTATAAATCATCAAAACTCATCATGTCCAATCCACCCTTAGCTTTGAGTGCAATGCTTACTTGAAGCCATGATGGAGGCAAGGATCTTAAGAATTTAGCATTGCAATCTTCATTGTCTGGCCTTGCCTTCAGCTGATTCAATTGGCTCAGAATCTTATGAAATTTGTCATAACCCTTGTGGATACCTTCTTCCTCAGTGATCTGAAACTCTTGAAACTGCTGCTTTAGCATTGACTTCCTCATCCTTCTTGACTCATCATTCCCACTAAATCTAGCTTTAATTGCCATCTAGAGATCCTTTGCATCAGTCATGAAGCGAAAGTCACCCAAGTGATCTGGTGGTATAGCTTGAAGAAGAATAGTTCTCACTTTATTTTCCCTCTGAAGAGCAAGAACCTCTTCAGCAGATGTAGGATCAAGATAGTATATTCTACCATCTGCGTCAGTGCCAGTCCTCTTTGGGCTGTTACCTTTAAGGACCACCTTCCAAAGATTATGATCAATGTTGGTAATCCAGTTCTGCATCTGCATTGCCCAGAGTTCATACTCTTCTTTCTTAAGGTAAGGGAATTTTGCATTGCTGTTAGTGAGAGTGAGGTGATGAAGGGATGCTGTGTTTTGACTGTGTGTTGTATCTGACTCAGTGTCAGATCCAGGCATGATGTAAGGTTGTGTTGTTGAGGAGTGTGTAAAAAGATGATGTTCTCAGTATCAAAGAGACTCTCTCGAGGCTCTGATACCACTTGTTGAATCTAATACCCTTGATAGATCTTGTAGCTCTCGTTGATCGTTAGCAGTGTCTATGTAATCACAAACACTCTAATAGANCAAAGGGTATTGGGAGTTTAAGAGAACTAATGATATGTATTATGGGTTTATCAGATTCTCTCAAATGCTCAACTACATGGATAGGGATGATGTGTGTGATGTTTGGAGATTGCACAAAGAAAGATTTGGGGATAAACAGCCAGAAAATGATCATGAGAATATTATCTATCATAATCTAAAGATAATGTTTGAACCTCATGTTACTGATAGAGAATGGATTGAAATGAGAAACTCAAGGGTGAACAGATGGTATTTATATCAATCTTGTGGAGTTCATGAAGTATCAGCTGGAGGTGTTATTGTGTTTCTTCTGGTAGAAAAAGATTATCCTGGTTTGAATGCTAATAGAGAAATAATCACAGAGATGGTAAAACCTGGATTCTTAATGCTGCAGAAACATTTCAAGATTGATGATATGGCTTGTAAATTGGTGCAGAAGTATGAGCAGATTCTAAAATCTAAGAAGTAAGTGTTTGGAAGCATCCTCTTTGTGTTTATTCGTGTTTAAAAGGAACTTGATGATTTAGGAGGTAAATATCAAGTTTAGGGGAGGATTGTTGGGTTTTAGGATTCTACTTCTGAGAAACTATCAAAACGTCAATCTGCTGCTGTATACTGAATCTGCTGCTGGATGCTGAATCTACTGCTAGTGTGAAAGTGTTGCTAGAAGGATTGCAAGACTCTACTGCTTAGAGATTATTATAGAAACGAGTCTTGTAATTATAGTAAAGATTGTATAAATATTCTATAGGTTTAGAATATCTTTTGTTTGTGTAAGAAGTCATTGTAAACCGTGTAGGGTTCCTTGTCTATAAAAGGAGATCCCTAGGGTTAGAATATGTACGTGTCTGTGAAAAAGTCGAATCACTTCAAGGTTGTAAACCCTAGCATTGTTAGAGAGCTCGTATTAATATATTGAAGTGTTTAAGTGTGATAACATTGTTCTTGTGTTCATCTTAAGTTAAACAATATATTCCGCGTGTTGTTTAAGTTTATTATAATTCAAGTCAGCTTCTATATAAGATCTACTGCTCAACTGGGATCAACAGTTTTACTAGCTTATAAAACATGTTTAGTTTAAATATCGTATCACTATTTGGGTTATCATAATTCAAAGGTTGTGTAGTGAACGTCTGAGGAGTTAGGACAATTTAAATCGTAAATCCAACAACACGTCAATACGATCACCCCAAAGAGGCCCCTCACATGAAATTCCCTAGTAACGTGGTACGTTATTAGTTAAACATATATTTTGCATGTTTGATTTATATAACATATGTGTTAAAATGGTCAAGTGGTTTGTGAATTTAGTTGGTTTATGCCTCGTTAACGGTTTTTAGACAAGTTTAATGTTTTATTTAAGTTATAAGACTTATAACTTGTAATAATGTGTCAAAACCGGTATATTTCTCGTCATTTATGAAACCCATTATTCCGATGGTCAAATAAACTTAAGAAAGTTTATTAGAATGAGGTATGTTACATTTTTATAAGAAATATAAAGTTTTACAAGTCACTTAGTTTGGAAAAAGAAAATGGTTTATAACAATTTATTTTTGGTTCAACAAATTCGAGTAAAAAACAGCCCGCTTAAGTTTCGGTGGTAAATAGCCCTTGTTTTGCAATTTCAGGTTAAAATCCTCGCGAGGGTTATGTAAAACATCATTCCAGACAACTTTCGTGTTTTACAATTTTTATTTCGATCTAGAAAAGGGTCAAAATCGTGGTTTAAATTCTGCTCAGAAACTTTTTTAGCAATGTACCAAGTTTTCTATTACTAACTTATCTAATCACAACTTTCAATCTATAAGCTCTTTATCCATGATTCAAAAGGCTATGTTTTTGTTTAATTTTTATCTTCAACTACAAATATACTCAAGGTCTTGTGTTTATAATTTTGGTGGCAATAACTAGAATAATTTACTTGATTTACTAGTTTACTAACATAAATTTTCACATGAAATCATAAACAAGTTTTTATACATGTTTACTTGTTTTAAAGTTTATATACAACATGATCAATATGCTAACATATATAGCATGTAATAACAAGCATAAAATCATGGGAATGAAGGTTTTGATCTTGTTTTTAGCTTACAAATTTTGACCTTAATCGAAAGGGAAAATCAAGAATCAAAGAACAAAGAAGTAGGAACAATTCCACCCTTGGAATTTTTCAAACCTCTTGTGTACTTATGATCTTGTGTTAGGACTTATGAAAGAGCTTGATCACTTGTGTAGCTTGCAATCTAGCCAATGGATGAAGAAACTTATAACTATAATCATGTAAAGCTTGACAAGAGCTTTAACAATGATATGGGACTTGTAACTTAAAATCAAAAGATGATGAAGCTAGGAAATTATATGTTGGGTGTTTGAATGGAGAAGAAATGAAGATGAATGAGTTTGCTTATAAGCTACAATGAGGAGGTTAGTTTAAGGATATTTTCCAAGACTTACTTAGTAAGTTATAATACATGTAACCATCTAAATTATGATTTATCACCAAGACACCAAGTGTCTTGGTGACTCTTCATATATGTTGACCATATGAAATATCTTGGATGACTAGGTTAGTTTTGATAATATCTTGATTTACGGAATAAGTTTTGGCCCCGGTAATTACCATCGTTAAGTATTTAAATCACAAAACTTAAAATCGGTATCTTAAAAATATGAAACTTATAAAAATTGTTAAAACTTATCAATATATTCTATCTAAGTATATTAAATGATTGATAAGTTTAACGGAGCATGTAAACGCTGTTAAAACCTGAAAACGTAGGTTTAAAACGCGTAAAGCGTAAATTGGAAAACGTAAAAATCCAAAACTTGTGGAAATGTCGTAAGATACGAAAAATGCGTATTTTTCTTTTTTATAATGTTACATGGACATATCGGGATGTTTAAATGACGTTTAGACCAAAACGTAAATCGTAGACACGGTTTTGCGAAACCGGTTCTTAGAAAATTTGACTTACGTTGTAAATTTGACTTGACGAGTATTAAACTCTCTTGTCATTATGAATGTGGGTTAAATTACGAGAATGAATTAAAAATATATATGAAATGAATAGTAAAAGTGAATAGTAAAAATACGAGGATGAATAGTAACATGAAAATACGAACTGTTGCATTCAGTGGCAATACACGGTCGATGCCCTAAGGTGGTTCGGTGTTGTGTTAATATTAGTTCTTCGAGGGTTTTTTATGATTGTTAGGTCTTCTCACCGCCGATGTAAGGTTCATTTGGATCAAATTTTGGGGTCAATGTAGTTGTTTAGAGTCGTTCTAATAGTATAGCGCTAACATTGTTCTGTGTCAAAGTCGTTGTAGTTGTTGAGAACCTTTGTGATCGATGTGGTTGTAATTTTTAGCATCTTGCTTGTATTAATTTTATATAAATATAGATTAAAGATCATTTACATACCAAGTTTTTCTTACATATCAAGGGATCAATTTCCACCCTCCATCTTTATTTGATCTAATGAGTGAGATTAATCCCAACAATTTAAAAAACTCACTTTCATCTTTTTTTTTTTCAAATATTAATATATTTCAAACTGTTAATCGTTAAGCGAAAAAAAATATACCATTACGACGAGCATTTAATTATCTTTCTACAGATATGCACTTTGATATACTTCCGACAATTTTTTTTTCGTGTTTTCACTTTTTTTTTTTCCTTTTTTTTTTGCCTTTTTTTCGTTACTGAAATTTGCATGAAAAAAATCACATGTGATTAAACACTAATTTGAATATTCTAATAATATCACATGTGATATTACAAATCATATGTGAATTAAAACTAATATTACATGTGATGTTATTAGAATATTCAAATTAGTGTTTAAGCACATGTGATTTCTTATGTAAGTTTTAACAACGAAGAAGAAAAAAAACGAAAAAACGTGACAAAAAGATTTTTTTTTTTTTTTTTNTTTTTTTTTTGTCGAAAGTATATCAAAGTGCTCATCTATAAAAAAAATAATTAAATGCTTGTCGCGATATTGTAATTTATTTTCGCTTAACGATTAACGGTTTAAGAGATATGTAAATTATAAAAAATCGATGAAATATTAAAATGCTTTTAATCTCAGCCATTGATTTCTTTTCAGATGAAGAGTGAGAATGAGTGACTTGGTATGTGAGAAAAGTTTAACATGTAAAATAACTCTTATCTTTATATGTCTTTCCTAAAGAAACCTTAAGTGGAAATACACTTGAGTTAGTACACATGTTTATATCAATATAACTTACTAACAAGGCTAAAAACTCATATTCGATTTCGTTTACATTCCATCCTTAGATCTTTTGCTAGAAGCCGGGGCAAATTAATTGAACAAATTTGTATGTTTTTGTTGGTATTTCATTCCAACGTACACATGGTGTGGCAAACCGTAAAATCAATAATCTAGTGATTTAAAGACGTAGATTTCAGAGTAAACCGAATGTTATGAATACCACGTAAGGTCCGAATCAATTAACAGGAACATTAGACATAGATTATTATAAGCAGCCCAGAAACAAGCCCATTGACTCATGAAATGGGCCGTGAAAAAAACATAATTGTTGAAAACTTTAGACATGAGTGATTGCATTTAGCAGTTTAGCACAGTGCACACATATGTAATTTCTCAAAGGTTTAATGCAATCACATGCAAGCAAAGATAAATCAACTCACGCATATAGTATTGAGAATAAATAAACCTTTAAGAATCATGTAGTTAGAAAAGAATTTGTAAAACTAACATCAACAAAGATTCAAAAAGTTGACCCTTATTTGAACTACACTTGCCAAGTTGCCAAAATGATATTCTGTTGAAAGCTATATACAAATCTGTGTTGGTTTACTAAAATTCAACAGTTTTTTAGTTGCCAAATGATTTGTAGGTGACTCGGGACTTTAGGTGGTTTTTCGGTTGTTTTGTACGCTTCAGAGTATTCGACTAGGATAGACATGGTCTTACTTATGTTTAAGTTGCACATGATGGATCGTATTGGTAATGTTATATGAGTAAAGAATAATATGAGCTCTTTTTCTTTATGATAAAAAGGATCTCATGTTGATTAGAACAATTCGTCCAACAATTGAAATAACAGACTGGTTCCCTAAATCTGTTTTATATCCATCAATGCTTCAATACACTAAACGATATATGTATCTTTAACGTCCATCTATCCTCCCAAAATTTACTTCAAAGTTCATTTCTTCTACCATTTCGTAATTTAGATAAGAGTCGTTGCGATGGTAAATTCATGTTGGAGGATATGTAGCATAATGCAAAAGTTACGGGTTCAATTCTCATCCGTTTATTCATTTATTATTGTGTTACACGATTTATCTCATATTGTGGTTGTAAGACCAATTGCTATACAAAGCCATGGTCTTTCAGTTCTTTATAGGATACTGTTTTAGGTTAGCCCAAGCCCGAGTGTGAGCTTAGGGACGATTAAGGTTTTTATGCATATATATCGGATTAATAAAACATATCACCGATCGAGAGTTCTATCATTCAACACATATATACTCTTGTGACATCACACACCAACAAATTGTCGGGTCAAGAAAAATAAAAATACTGGAGTAGTTAACACTTTACAATTTGAGTTGGAGAGTGTTATGTAATTGCTTCATAGTAAAGGGTGGATTTATGTAACATCATGGGTCATTAATATTATTGAAAATGATAAAACAAATAATGCAAGAGCACGGCACCACGAGGAATCCCACCTAGAATATCCGGTTGTTCTCTAGTTTTGTGCTCATAAATAAGAATATGCTAAAGGCCTAAAACTACCAAATCATTGATGCCACAACACCCTTTTAGACCACTTTGTTCAAATATTTTGATAATTACTTGAATGATTGGTGTATAAGTTGATAAAAACACATTAAATTTGAGATAATGGAAATTGTAATATAAGTTGGTAAAGTTTGTGACAACTGACAAGTAATGAATAAACTAACATAATATAAATGATGATAGATTTTTCGGAGGTAAGATATCTATATTATTGAACCCATCTAAAAATAAATGTTTAATTTCATATTACACAAAGCTTTTAAAAAATCTCACTAATTATACTCTTATCAGTCAAACATCATTTGTACGCACTAAAGTTACTTTTGATTTGTTGAAACACAAATAAAACATTTATTTTGAGAAAATAGAAAGATGCACTTTTATTTTGTGAGACAGAAGAAATATGTGTTTGTGACAGCTTTAAGGTAAGTTCTGATTAAAGATAGTATGTAACTCATTAAATATAGTTAAGTAAGATGATTCTTTAGATTTTTCATATACTTATTTTGAAATAAGCATTAATCTTGTTAAAATGTCAGGTAATAATTTTAAATTTCCTTTAAGTAAACTTTTAACTCATTAATTTACGTGGCTTAAGTCTACTGTCATACACATTTAAATCAAGTAAATCTGTTATTTTTTTTAAAAGTTGACGTGACTACTTCAGTTGTATATATTATTTTACTTATTTTGCATATATGCAGGGGCAGAACCAGTGGCAAAAGCGATCGGGGTCACAATTTTTTTTTAACTAGAGTACATAGAAAAAAATTAGAAAAAATGTATGATATTCAATAAAAACGATCGAGATTAGTAAAAATTGCTTTCATTATTCACTTATTAATTGACTAACTAAGTCATGTCTAAAAACAACTTCCATAAAAACCGGATGCATTTTGAAAATTTTGGTATTTCTTCACAATAATTAACACTACAAAGGAAAATTCTATTGAATCCGTGACATCGCGGGACCAAGCTCCGTACTTGCATATATATGACTATTATGCAATTCCTTGAGTTATCCATTGTCGTGCTTGACTTTCAATGTAATGTGCTAAAAGATACAACACAAAAAAGGTTATATGTCTTTTCTGTAATAAGTAATGTTAACAGTAAGAAACTGTAATAACTAATGTTAATGAGAAAATGGGTGCAATTAGTAGCAAATGGTAGTTTTTATTAGAGTTTTATTATGTATTTGACTTTCAAAATTAAAGAAAATTTATAAACATGAAAATTATGAAAATTTATAAACATGAAAATTTAACGTCTATGAGGTATAAAGTCTAAGAGGGTATAGTTTTATTCTTTTAAATTATTAAAAAACATGAAAATTTATAAGTTTACACTTAGCTCTATATAATTTATTTAAAATTCTGCCACTAAAATTTTATCTCTTTTTCTTAATTTTATTTTCACAAATTTGATATTTATATTTTTATGTTTTTTCTCCACCAAATTTATTAAAGTTTATAATTTTTTATTTTATTTTTTCAATTTTACTTCCAATTGGCTAATAAAAATGCTCGATTTTACTACATGTTAAAAAAAGCAACTTGATTGGCACGGTTTTTATCTCAATAAAACAATTTTAGCAAAATATTTTCGAAATAATGTAATTGTTTTATTATAAAATATAAAGTGTTACTCCGTATGTTTTTTTCTGCAACGAAAAAGGTATAAATCTAGAGATCCAAACAAAATATTCCTCCCAAAACATTAAAATAAGCCCCACAAAAGTTCATAACCAACCCTTAAACTATTAAAATTTGTCACAACTCACCCTTCTTTTCTCAACCACTATATATCATCTCCTACAAAACCAAACTTCCAAGCAAGCATTTCATATCATCATCATCATCATCATCATTAACTATATATATTTATTACACTTACGTACTTCCCTATATCTCTATATATTTCTATTTATATCCTTCTATCTATATACATAAACACACATATATATACATACAAGTTTTACATGCACAGGAGCTAACAGCAGCATGTCAACTGAACCGTTAATATCGAAAGGCTCATCGTTTCATTTGGTCGACTCGATCAGAATATTCGATGAGCTACCGAAAGCTACGATTCTTTCGGTAGAATATAAACAGGTATGTTTTATGTTTATGAAAAGTTTAGTTAATATGTCATTGTATGTGGTACCTATTTTTTATATCATATTTGTTTGAAGTAAATAAGAGTTATTTGTATGTGGTACCTATTTTTTAGACCTTTGTCGGATTTGTTTAATGTTTTTGGTTGGTGGGTCATGTAGAATAAAACTTTTTGTTATACTATGTTACAATGCATCGCCAATTATATTTGACTTATAATGCATAATGAAGTTATGGTTGATTTGATGTCGTTACTAGATTTATTGGATGGGAGAATGTGGTTTTTATTAGTTTGTAGAAACGTTATGTAAAACTATGTTACAAAGCACTTAGGTATTATATTGAGGGGAATAGTCAACTTTTATAGATATATAGGAGTATGAGTTTGTGAGAAATAAATTTAATCCGGATTTAGTTTGGCTAATTTTAGACATGTAAAGGTTGCTAGAAGCCTAGAANATCATCATCATCATCATCATTAACTATATATATTTATTACACTTACGTACTTCCCTATATCTCTATATATTTCTATTTATATCCTTCTATCTATATACATAAACACACATATATATACATACAAGTTTTACATGCACAGGAGCTAACAGCAGCATGTCAACTGAACCGTTAATATCGAAAGGCTCATCGTTTCATTTGGTCGACTCGATCAGAATATTCGATGAGCTACCGAAAGCTACGATTCTTTCGGTTTCTCGACCCGATGCTAGTGATATTGGACCTTTGCTGCTGTCTTACACAATTCAAGTAGAATATAAACAGGTATGTTTTATGTTTATGAAAAGTTTAGTTAATATGTCATTGTATGTGGTACCTATTTTTTATATCATATTTGTTTGAAGTAAATAAGAGTTATTTGTATGTGGTACCTATTTTTTAGACCTTTGTCGGATTTGTTTAATGTTTTTGGTTGGTGGGTCATGTAGAATAAAACTTTTTTTATACTATGTTACAATGCATCGCCAATTATATTTGACTTATAATGCATAATGAAGTTATGGTTGATTTGATGTCGTTACTAGATTTATTGGATGGGAGAATGTGGTTTTTATTAGTTTGTAGAAACGTTATGTAAAACTATGTTACAAAGCACTTAGGTATTATATTGAGGGGAATAGTCAACTTTTATAGATATATAGGAGTATGAGTTTGTGAGAAATAAATTTAATCCGGATTTAGTTTGACTAATTTTAGACATGTAAAGGTTGCTAGAAGCCTAGAATGTATTTTGAGCTATGTTATATATACTACCAAATGTGACACATCACCTTGCCTTACAAAACCACCACATGAAACCGCCAAATATATCAAAATACTGGCAAAAACTATTAGTCGTCACCGCTTTACGCAGGTACCATGCTAGTGACTGGGTTCATGTAGGCCTAAAATGAGGTGATTTAGGTCTCAACGTTATCAGTATAAGTCAAACTTGCGAGGTACTACAACACAGCATCAGCTCCTTTTTCCTGTAATATTAGTATATTACCATGAGCCTAGTTCATTCCAAACCATACTAGTCTGTATGTGAAAAACATTATTAATAATTACTGTAATGATTGACAACCAAAGCTATGCATGTTTTTGTTGGAAATGTGTAATAAAATCCCTAAATATCGAGGAAAAGTTACTGTGGGTTGGGAATTTACGACTCAAAAACGTTTCCTAATGTGTTCGATTTAAGTCAATTTCCAAGAAAAAACATCTATAGCTTTGGTTATGAATAATTATACTCCGTACTATATGTTCTGTTTTTGTGCTTTTATTGTTGAAATTGAAGCTTTCTTGTTAGCAACTGTGGAAAGTTTACTGGAGTAAAAGATTAAGGTGGCCTTAAATCTTATTTATGATAACTGTTGATAAGAATCTTTCGAAACTGATATTACTCTCGAACACACTTCTATGTGGTTCAAAATACTTTTTATTAGCATGAATTGATAAATAATTTTAACTAACTAACCAAATGTACTCCAACAGTTCAAGTGGTGTTTACTAAAGAAGGCATCACAAGTTATATACTTGCACTTTGCATTGAAGAAACGTGCACTAGTTGAGGAAATTCATGAGAAGCAAGAGCAGGTACTTTCCATATACTTAACATTTCTGTAGGCATATAAATTTGAATGAAGTTTGGTGAGTCAATTTACACGCCTTATATTAGATCCCGGAAAATGCTTTTCAAATTTCTTTATTTTCTGTTAATTTTTTGAATACTATGAACATCAAAGGTTAAGGATTGGCTTCACCACATAGGAATAGGAGATCAGACAACAGTTGTGCATGATAATGATGAACCTGATGATGGAGCTATTCCTGTGCATAATGAGGACAGCGTTAGAAAGAGGTAATGCGTACATGGATGCAAATTTTTTTATCAAGTGTGTTCTTACCATGTTTTCGCCAATGCAGATCCGTCCCAACAAGGGCTGCTCTTCCAATCATAACGCCATCGATTGGGAGGTCCACGGTTTCAGAAAGAGCAAAAGTTGCAATGCAGAATTATCTTAATCACTTCCTTGGGAACATTGATATTGTGAATACTCGTGAGGTAAATGCTTAATGTAATGCTGTGTTCTGATCATAAAGCTCTCAATGGGTCCAATGTCCAAATTCAGTTTTCTTTTATCGTTCAAAATTTTGATGGTTAATTTGTTTTTCAACAATTTTGGTATTCTTATAACTTTGGTCAGGTTTGCAAATTTCTGGAAGTCTCTAAGTTATCCTTTTCTCCAGAGTATGGTCCAAAGTTGAAAGAGGACTATGTTATGGTTCAACACTTAAATCACATCCAAAGAGAGGACACAAATGTAGGATGTTTTATGGGCTATTGCTGCAGAAACAATTGGCAGAAGGTAAGTTTATAAAAAACAAGATGTTTTTCATTTTAGTAAGTGACCCTATCTAAAATTTTGTATGTTTCAGGTTTGGGCAGTATTAAAACCAGGATTTTTGGCTTTATTAGAAGATCCTTTTGATACCAAGCTCTTAGATATCATTGTTTTTGATGTGTTGCCACCTTCAAATGGAGATAAAGAGGATCGACTACTTTTAGCAGAAGAAGTAAAGGAAAGGAACCCTCTGCGTTATGCATTCAAGGTCTTAATTTCTTTATCAGTTTTATCATTTCAAACATTTAGAAACCGCTTCATTGTTAGTAATGAGCTATTCTTCAATTGCTTTAGTATAAGACATGGTTTTCAAGAATGGTTAGCATTTGTGTTTATTGTTTATTCTTTCCTTTTAAGGTTATTAATGTTTGAAAACCTTATTACTCAATAGGTTACATGTGGGAACCGAATTACAAAGATAAGAACTACAAGTAGTGCAAAAACCAAAGATTGGATATCTGCCATTTATGATGCAAGTCAAAAGCCAACTGAAGGTTGGTGCAATTCTCACAGGTTTAGTTCATTTGCTCCACAAAGGGGTTTAACAGATGATGGTAGTCAAGCTCAATGGTTCGTAGATGGAGAAGTAGGATTTGAAGCAATTGCTTTGGCAATAGCAAATGCAAAATCAGAGGTACACTATGTTTTCATTATCTTAGATCTAGGCTCTTTATGCATAAGGTTGTTTGGATGTGCATATCGAAAGTGATTATGTGATATTATAAATCAGAAACAGATAATTAATTGTTATAAAACGGGTCATTCAAACTATTTTTTGGATGTGCTATTGCAGTTTAAAGCTGTTATAATGTTTGACCAAGTGACAAATTTTGATTTGTTACAACTTAAATATATAAAGTGAACAAAACCTACATTTTTTGTGAAAAACTTGTCGCTTGTGAAATAGAAATAACAGTTTTCTGTGATCAATTTTTTTTTTTTTTTTTTTTTTTTAACCATGGTTTCCGACCCATTGGCCGACTAATCCATGGGGTTTGAACTGCCGCCACACAGATTCAAACCGCGTAAAGCCCCTTCAGGGTTGTTTGCACCTAGCAAGAATTGAACCTGAGACCTCACACATTTTAGTGGTATTAGTCACAAGGCTTTTACCACTAGGCCACCCCTGAGTGGTTTCTGGGATTAAGTTTTTCAGTCTTATTGCAGCAGCTGATATGAAACTGATTATCCAACCCCATATATAGCTAAATAACCAGAAGTAATTTATTATCAAAACTCAAAACCCGAATTAGATAATAATGAGTTCCAAAATTCAAATCCAGACACCCAAATGACAAGTTAACTGGTAGACCCTTCACCCTTTCATGCAGATCTATGTTACCGGTTGGTGGCTCTGCCCAGAATTATATTTAAAACGTCCATTCCGTGCAAATGCTTCTTCTCGTCTTGATGCATTGTTTGAAGCTAAAGCCAAGGAAGGTGTGAAGGTACAGTGGTTATTATCTTGTCACTGATGTGTTATGTACTGTTTTTTATGTTGCATTTATTCACTAATAGTCAAGAGGAGACACTTTAAACGACTCTAGTTACAAGTGAGAGCAGCGTGCGTAATTGTAAGTGTTTTAATATATACAACTTAGTTTCTTGCAGATATACATCCTTCTCTACAAGGAGGTTTCGATTGCTTTGAAAATAAATAGTTCATACAGCCAGAAAAGGCTTCTTAAAATTCATGAGAATGTGAAAGTGATGCGCTATCCTGACCACTTTGCAGCCGGCATCTACTTGTGGTATGCATTTTTGCCAATTTTAAATTTCTTACAAATATCAGTTTACATGCTTGTGATATTAAAGATATATTTTCAATTGTACACTGATTCTTATTTATCTTGTCTTGATCTTAATTTCACGAAATGCAGGTCACACCATGAAAAAATTGTACTCGTTGATCATCAAATTTGCTTTCTTGGGGGATTAGATCTATGTTTTGGTCGTTATGACACAATTGAGCACAAAGTCGGTGATAATCCCCCTTTCATGTGGCCTGGAAAGGACTATTACAACCCCAGGTAAATCCTCTTTCTTTAAGTAACCGAAGTGGTGGCAATTCTGAACCATTTACTTATGAATGGGTCAATTTGGGTTCATTTGTTCAACTCTAACATTTTTAACGGGTAAGATAAGAAGTTGGCGAAAAGGAAACTGGTCAAATGTGTTGAGCTGATCTTAAGTAGTCCAAAATGCATACTCAATGCAAAACACCTCATTTTAGTCGTGAAAACTAGATAGTTATTGAGATAATGGGATGTCTGTAATCACATTTGACATACTAATTATACTTTATAATCTGAAACTTTATAGACAAGTAAGTGTTTGGGTCAACCCGACTTGACCTTAACCCGCTCATTTTGCCACCTCTAACATAACTCAACATGGTAACGCGCTTGTTCATGTGATCTTAAGGAGCAGTATAAAATGAATAATTGAGACAAACAAGGAATATAAGGGGACACCGAGACACTATAATCTAATGGCTTCCAATTTGTATTATAACTATAGCACTTTATCCAAAAAACAAGAAGGAATGGCTACTTACCATCATCTATATTTGTCTAGGGAATCTGAACCAAATTCGTGGGTGGACACTATGACAGATGAATTAGACCGCAGAAAATATCCTCGAATGCCGTGGCATGATGTTCACTGTGCTCTTTGGGGACCTCCATGTCGAGATGTAGCAAGGCACTTTGTCCAACGTTGGAACCATGCTAAGGTTAGACTCACATAAGCTTACTTAGGGCCTTCTTAATAAAGCGATATGATTTAGTGTTATGAATGGACGGTCTGAATCACAGGACAATGACCTTTTTTAACTTTTTGCTCTATTAAAAGGTGGGTTTCTTTCACTAATACATTCACCATTTTATTCAGAGAAACAAAGCACCAAACGAACAAACAATACCACTACTTATGCCACAACAACACATGGTTCTGCCGCACTACATGGGAAGAAGCCAAAAGCTAGACATCGAGAGTAAACCTACTAATGAAAACCAGAGAGACATGACACAGGGTTCTATTTCCTATGAGTCACCATCACAAGACATACAGTTTCTTTTGCCTCAAGAAGCTGATGGGATAGATTCTAAAAAGGTCAATGACACGTTGAATGGGCTGCACCTTAGAAACCATCTGGACCTTTCACGTGATGAACATTTAAGGCAAGCCATGCAAATAACAGATTCAGCAGATGATTTTGAGTCGTTGGATCATCAGCATGAAAATAGCACAGGGACAACTAGTTTTGGATCTGACTTGTCAGATGAGGGGTGTGAAAGGCAAGAACTTTCTAGTGGTGAAATTTCACAAGCCGGCCCTCGTACAGCATGCTCTTGTCAGGTTAGCTATTAAATTAAAGCTCAAGCAGTTATAGTTTGAGTTTCTTTTGCAAAATATTGTTTATCTCACCTGTATAATAGTCTTATACTTATCATCGTAATATATGACTAAACCGCAAAATTTAATTACTTGGTTGACAAACCAGGAACCTGAACTTTCATTAATTTGAGAGTTACAGTTTTAACGCAATTACTTATGAGCGGGTCGATTTGGGTGACTTTTACCTCGAACAGGTGAATGGGTCGAATAAAAAATATATCGCTAAACAAAACGGGTCATAAGGGTTGAAAGTAGCCCAAAGTTCCTAGATGGTTTTATTCAAAGATTCTGTTTATATTTTTTTATATCATTATACTATTATTTTTGACTTTTTGGAATTGGCAAAGCTATTGATTTATGTTAGTCGGTGATAACATATGTTGTAAACTTGTAATTAAAACCCTGTTAACTGTGTAATAGTCCTTTAATCTTAATGTACTTACTGCTATCGGACTTGATTGTTTCTGCAACCAATCATTTGAGGTCCATGTACAAATCATGGTTAGCTCTCATGATTGTTTAGAAGTTACAAAGCACCAGTCTACCTTAAGTATTACTTAGCTCTCATACCTGACTTTTTCATATGCATTCATGTAATCATATTCATGGTGTATGATTTTTAGGTTATCAGAAGTGTCAGCCAGTGGTCTGGTGGAACAAGCCAAACTGAAGACAGCATTCATAAAGCTTATTGCCATCTTATTGAAAATGCAGAAAAGTTTATTTACATTGAGGTAACTTATAGGAAATATATGGACATGTAATTTTAACAATTTGTGATAACTTGACGACTGGATCGCTTCTGGTATATAGGACCCATAATGGTCATATACAGCAAGATCTTGACAATTTATTACTTCTATTTTCTTTTAAATTTGAAGCATGAAGAACCTATTATGATCAATATCTGTAATGCTAATCCTTTTATGTTTGTGACTTTGTTTCTCGCAGAACCAGTTTTTCATATCAGGCGTCTCAGGCGATGATGTCATACAAAATCGAGTATCGGAAGCTTTATATAGACGCATCCTGCGTGCACATAAAGAGGGAACGTGCTTTAGAGTTATCATTGTCATGCCACTCTTACCAGGATTCCAGGTAATTTTCATGCTCTTGATGTAATCTCCTTTTGAGTTTTGGTCTAAAACATCAATGAATATAGTTATATCAAGTAAAAAGTATTGTACTTTATAATCATATTTGTTTTAGGCCTAGTACTTTCTGAAACCACATACAAAGGAGCATACGTTATGTCATACTGTCATACTTGTTTGAGGAACCGTTTTATTTGTTCCACCGTTAAGCGGCATTTTAGATAGAAGACGGAAATATGTTATCATGATTTTTGTGGTTTCTGAAAACACGAAGATTATAAGTGTTAGTGTCTTATATTGCAATGGCGATAAAGTGAAGCGCCTAATTTGTGACTACAAATATTTAACATGTGAATAAACAGGGGCGACTGGATGATGGTGGGGCTGCAACTGTGAGAGCTATAATGCATTGGCAGTACCGAACCATTTCCAGAGGACAGAACTCAATATTACATAAACTCAATGAACTTCTCGGTCCTAAAACAGATGACTATATATCATTTTATGGTCTCAGAACATATGGCAGACTTGGTGATGATGGTCCCATTGTTACAAGTCAGGTAACACAATGTTTTTGTAGTCTTTAGCAATTTATACATCATACTTGCAGTGACTATAATATAACCAAAAAAATTATCCATTATTACCATGCAGGTGTATGTGCATAGTAAAGTGATGATAGTTGATGACCGTATCACCTTAATTGGATCATCCAACATAAACGACAGGAGTTTGCTTGGGCACAGAGATTCTGAGGTACAAATTTGCATTATCTTTTAAATTAGTATATCTAACATGACTTGGTATATTGTTACATAAATATTTTGCTAACACAAGTTGCCGCATCAGATTGGGGTTATCATTGAAGATAGAGAATTTATTGAATCAACAATGAATGAAGAGCCTTGGAGTGCCGGGAAATTTGCTTATAGCCTTCGTGTTTCATTATGGTCTGAACATCTCGGTCTTCACGGTGAAGAGGTTAGTACCTTTTTACTACCTTTAAACGTGTTATGAACATCTTCTTCTTTTTTTTTTCTCAAATTTTTTTTTTTTTTTCTTTTTTTTTACATTTCAGGTGATTCAGATTAGAGACCCGATAGCTGACAAGACCTACAAAGATCTGTGGTTGGCAACTGCAATGGTAAAAAACATGGAAACATATGGATACTATTTTCTTCGTATTTTTACTTCAACCGTCAAGTAATATTCTTAATGTATTGACAGGCAAACTCCCAGATTTACCAGGATGTGTTTTCATGCATTCCAAATGATTCTATACACTCGAGGTACCATGATTCTATACACCCGTTAAAAATACAGATCCTTTTTTACTAATGATATAGTTTCTGTAAAGATATATAACACATAAAATACTATGTATATAAAACAAGCTGAGGTTGTCCCTTTTGACCCGCGTTACATAACCTGACCATTTGCTATCACTAATTAATAACAGTGACAGTGTAAGTTTTAGTACAGAGGAATTCACCGAAACAAATAATTTTAGAATATATTTTTTTACAACTCAGGTCGACCCATTTGCTCATTTATCCTTTTTGTGTGTGTGTGTGTGTGTGTGTGTGTGTGTGTGTTCAAATTTGCCTCGTCTAATACTTACGATTCTTTGTACAATGCAGATATGCATTTAGACAAAGTATGAACTATTGGAAAGAGAAACTTGGGCATACCACAATTGATTTAGGACTAGCTCCTGAGAAACTCGCTTCACTAACAGATGGACGCATTGAGTCAATGGAGGTATTAAAGCGAGTACGAGGGTTTCTTGTTTCATTTCCGCTACACTTCATGTGTCAAGAAGATCTAAGACCAATGTTTAGCGAGAGCGAGTTCTATACATCTCCTCAGGTTTTTTACTAGATGGTTTAACCATTCAACTAGGAAGAAATGTACATGGATCCTCTTTACATAAATTTTCTTTTTGTTCTCTTTTTAGTGATTCTATTTTTTTCTAGGAGGGAAAAGGGTGTTGATGTAGATAATTTGTTTTAGGGAGAATTAGAACTAAATGTAAATATGTAAAATTACAATAATTTGCTCATGATTGACACATATTACAATTTTCCTCTTGTGTTAAGCATGAAGAACTAAAATGGACTGGAAATGAAATACCCGGCAATTCACAAGGACCAAAAATGTAGTTAACTCTAACCTTATCAATTAACCTCCTTTTAAGCCAAGTTGGTAGCTTGTCAACTACAGTATTTACTTTTGTTCTTTATATACGATATTTTTATTATTATTATTTTTTTTTTTCCTGTTTTGTTTTGTTTCGTTAACAGGCAACAAACAATATCATAGTATACGCATTGTAGATATCTTACATAATTGTCTAATGCGAGACTTAAATCTCTTGAATCCATAACCACTTGATTTACTATATGTTCTTGAGTTTTGTTTTTAAAGGAATGAAGAGTAAACTCCGTAATACATCCATGTGGTTTACCTAATTTCCCACCATATATCCCTCTTGAAAAAGTTGTAACAAATACATCATCCGTTAGTAAAAGTGAATCAACATACATCCCTCTGTTAAAATATGGACAAACGGCGCAAATCATTTCTCCGTTATCTCCCAACGAGATAGAAAATATTTACACCGCTAGTCCTCTATGTTAACTGTATTTGCACCATTAGTCATTTTTTTACGTTTTCGTCCACTTTTTTACGTTTTAGCCCGCTTTTTTATGTTTTCGTCCGTCTTTTTACGTTTTCTTCCGTTTTTACATTTTTTTCCGCTTTTTTTTTACGTTTTCACCTGTTTTCTTATGTTTTTTTACGTTTTAGTCCACTTTTTTACGTTTTCATCTGTTTTCTTATGTTTTTATCCGTTTTCGCCTTTTTTTACGTTTTCACCCGTTTTTTGTGATTAGGTAAGTATAGGGCTGAGCATCGGGCCAGATCCCGACCCGACCCGACCCGTCCTGACTAATCCCAATCCCGAAAGTCACCTAAATCATAAACCGAATACCGACCCGAAAGTAGTCGGTTTTTGCGTGTATTTGTCGGTTTTTGGCCCGTCCCGAATCCCAAAAATGCTAAAAATCCATCCCGACTCCTGACCCGAGAAGCTATTATACGGTTTCGGGACTATCAGTTTATGTCGGGATCGGGTCAGTTGTCGGGACTCTTGCGGTTTTACTCACCCTTAGGTAAGTATACTAAAAGAAAACTTGACATTTGATAAAAATGTTTCTATATCGATTTTAAAACACGATTTTTGACTCCTTTCTGGTCTGAATCATCAAAAGTGTAAACACACGAAAGTTGTCCGGAATGATGTTTTACATCAAGACTCTCGAGATTTTAACCAGAAAATGCAAAACAAGGATTGTTTACTATCAAAACTTAAGCCCCTTTTTTTTTTACCAAATTTATAAAAGCGATGTATAAAATTATTTGGATCTACCTTGGAAATAAATGAGGAATCACCTTAGATAGAAATTGAAAAGCAAAGAAAGAAAAGGACAGTAAAAATTCCGTCAATGAAATGCCGGAGAAGATGAAGTAGTTAATGTTTATAGGAAGCTTTTCAAGAAATGTGAAAAAGATAGATGCTTTTTTTATTATTGGATGAAAGAAAAGTGAATATGTATGAGGGACTGGGAGATGTGGTAGACAGATGTCAATGGTAAATGACTAATTAACCTATATTTGTTATCCGTTATCTAAACATTTTGATGATAAATTAAAGTCAAAAGTAAACAAGTACTATTAATAAAGCTTTTCTTTTTCTGTGTATTTCCGGATTAGTGTTAAGTTAAGCATTTGCTATTTTGTTTGTGTTAATTATAAGTTTATAACTGCTCCTAAAATTTATTTGTCTACATGAACAATTTTTGAATTTGAATATGATGCGTGGTTACAAAATTGCCGCGTCATAAGTTATATGATATTTTTATATCCCAAAAAAATAATATTGAATTTTGGTCATGTTACAAAAATACATACATATACTTTATCAATGGCATTTAAACCGACCCGACACGCCAAGACCCGTTGACCAATTGACTTGTTAACTAGTTGATTTTGCCACGTCAGATAAGTCGAGGAACCACCTTGGATTTACCCTTAGGTCCGCTACTGAGAGGAAGATATATATATATATATATATATATATATATATATATATATATATATATATATATATATAGGGGATATTTTGGCTACAATTCTCATAAAAAAATACACACAAAATGACTCAGGGACCCACAGAATAGGATTCAAGGACCCACAAAAATACTCAGGGACCCACATTTTTAGCCTAAAATTGTAGCCAATTAGCTACAATAAATTGTAGCTAATATATTCCCATATATATATATATATATATATATATATATATATATATATATATATATATATATATATATATATATATATATATATATATATATATATATATATATATATATATATATATATATTGGTGTTCTTAAGTTTTTTTAAAAAGGAATAGTAGGGGATGGGAAGGGGTGAGGGAGGGAAGTTATGGGTTTTTTGTGTAGATTTGTTCCTTCCAATATTGGGATGATTAGGAATGGAAGTTGGTTAATAACATTATGGGATTATGGAAAATTGCAATTATATCCTTATTTTTCAATCATTATCATGTAAGTGGGTTACTAACAACTGTGATCGATCACTAGCAAAAAGGATTATCAACTGACACCTAATTTACAAATAAACATTGATTTACAAGGTATGCAGATAAACGTAATTACATGTTTCTTTCCGTCGTATATACTTTCAATTGTTGACATTGATACTAATGCTTTCCTTGTGATTTTGTGATTATTAATATACTTTTCCTTGTAGAAAAAAGACAAATATGTTGTGGTTTTAATTGTTTGGGCTACTGTACAATTAGTATTTGGTGACTTTGAATACTTTTATTATTGCTTTGTCTATATAGTTTCAAGGGCATATTGGTAAATATTTAGCTTTCATGTTCTTTCATTTCTACTTAAAACTACAAACTCAAGAACACAAATTACAATAACCATTTTCTTTATAATGTCATTCCTTACTTTACCCTTTCCCTTTCCATCCCATCCTCTTTCGTTCTTTAAAATTTAGACTAGAGAACAGAGCGTAATTCACGGATACCACTAAGGTACAAGCTCTTCATTGATTTATATAATATTTTCTTTATTATGGTCATATTAAGATCTTTTTGTTATAATTATTCATGTTATATTTCATTGACTAGCCTAATCCATTTAGTGTTGGATTGTTGACCCGGTAATTTTGCCGCCTTGATCAAACAAGGGAACTGCCTTACACTTGATCATGGGTCCGCTAGCTAAAAAATGAGTTACCTTTAAGCACATGATTACAATTTATAAACCCATACAAAGCAAGATATAAGGGGGTGTTTGTGTTGGTGGGTTTTGCACATGTGGTTTGGGTTGACTCATAAAATATGTAGTTTGGTTAGAGTGTTATGGATTAGAAGATGGAAATGGCTCACATAATCAAAAGTAGAGAAGCTTGGTGGGTTTTGATTAATCACTTCTCTCACACATAGTAAATTCTCTTCCTCTTTCACACATATATACATGTTTTCTATATAAACAATATTTTTTATTTCACATTTATTTAAAAGTTTATTTTGTAAATATTATTTGTGTCTCATATTTATTTTTACAAATCTATACTATACCCAAATCCAACACCAAATATACATTCAGGGCCCGTTTGGTTTTTAGATGGGTTTATGATTATGATTTGTTTTTTGATTTAAATTTGAATTTGGGTTTATATTTGATTTGAGTATATTTATATAAGGGAGATGATTTGCACACCCATCTTTTTTATTTGCACACTCACCGTACAAGTAATTAAAACAGGATATAAATATGATACAATTGTCTGTTGCGGTACTTGGAGTGTCCCAATCAAAAAAGAAAGCGTGCAAATCAATTCCCTTTTATATAATGGTTGGAATGACAATTTATATAATATTGGTATGATTAAGAAAGCAATAAAAATGATAAAATAAATAAAGCATCAAATTAATGTGTTGTTGAAAATACAATGCCCGACTTTCTAGATAAGAAAAAGTCAAGTCAACGTCAAAACCATAGAATGCAATAGAAGGAAGCGTTTGTTTTGGTTTTTGCACAAAATCAATCAAAATTTAAGTTGTTTGGCACATAAAGTTTATTGTCAAATCAAAGTTTTAATCCTCAAAACCCATACATCTCTCAAGTGATAGCTTTTGCACCGATCCTCGGACTAATTTTGTCTCTTTTGTTTTAAATCACACATTTATAAATCGTAAATTATTTTCATACAACTTAGGGCCCGTTTGGTTTGTTGCTAGGAATCACAATGGGTATTGGATTTGGTATGGATTGAAAGAAATAAAAATTGAATGATAATATTAATGTTGTTTGTTTTATAAAATGTAATTGGGAATTGGTTTTTATTTAATATTATTATATAATAAAGAGAGCCCACTTAATTATAAGATATTTTTTATAAATTATATAAGTATGAATTTAATATGAAATTAATATAGTAAATTAGGGCCCACTTGTACGAAGAAAACAATCAAAATAAATGTTAGCCCGGGAGTAAAAAATAATTTAATCATAAAATGTACTAGTCTACACAACTTTCTAAGATACAATATTTAGATTGTCAGTAAAGTTATTGATGTGGGTATAATGAGTACGATATTCCAAAGAATTATTTGTGGAAATAATTCTCGGGTCGTGTCCCGACGAAGGTGTGAATGGAATTTGAGATTCCGTTGTGTGATTCGTGAAATGAATAAGATTTAAAATTGATTTTGGATTTTACACTACAATTATATGAATTAACGATGAAAATCAAATAATACAACTAAAGGTTCAAGTACATAAAGCACAAACGATAAAAAACGTAAACGCGAATTAATAATAAAACGTCTATGTGACAAACTAAAACGCGAAATCTAAGCTATGTTAATCCTACGGGCTCAAATGTAATTTTTAAAACTTAAAAATGTTAAAAGAAAATTTTAGGAAAAAGAAAAATATTTTTTTGACTTTTTATTTATTTTCTATGAATTAAAAACTATTTTTGTATTTTTATTTAATAAAAGAAAATCAAACTAATTTTAAAATGAAAAATTTACTCTACAATTATTTCCTAAAAATCTTATTAAACTGAAAATGAAAATTAAAAATAAAATCAGAAAATATTTTTGCCTTTTTGTGATTTATTTTGAAATTTAAAATTGATTTTAAATTCTAAAAACTATTTAAAAATAAAAAGAAATAGTAAATGAAAGAGAAAAAATATGAAATTTTTACAGAAAATCTAAAATGTAATTTGAAATCTGAGAAAAATGAGAAAAATGGAAAAATAAGCTGTAAAGTGCTTATTGGGCTTAAAATCTGCTTATTCAAGTGCTTATTAATAAGCACTTGAACCAAATCTGTATAAAACTGATACAGATGGTTCATGGTACTAAAATAAACTCAAACCAACTCAAGATAGTCCACAAAACAAACAGAAGCACTGGAATGGACAAATGAGCAGTATGTAATAAGCTAAAGTAATAAGCTACTAAGCTCTAAATGAAACCAGAAGTACAGGAACACAAGAAATCACCTAGATAAGCTCACAAGTACTCAAATGTAACAACCAAACTCAGATCACAAGTAAACTAAAATTACTACAGGCCTAAGGTTCATACAGTAGAACATGACTAAACCCCTAACTTGCAGCAACAAAATAAGCAGTGAAATAAGCTCACAAATATGAAACTAGGGGGCAAAATATCAACAACCTAACTGAGATTAAGAAAAATGCAAAAGCCCTATGAATAACATCCTAATTGAAGCCTAATTACAGCAATATTCAGCAGTGAAAAAGGTATGCAAGGCTGCAGTTTAGTCAGCTTGAACTGACTTTTAGCATTGCACTTATGGTTTGACTACGTCTGATCTAAACTGCAAATTTCTAGTCCTAGATGTATAATGAACAGAATTAAACACTAAAATCATAGTCCCAATCATGAAATGCACTGATAGAACAAAAATGTATGAGCAGAAACTAACATAAAATGCAGAAATGAGATTTACGAGCTAACTTTGACTTATACCTATTATCTTACTGAATATATGTTCTAATTATTCTACTTATACCTAACGTGAACTGTCTGATCTAGATTACCACACAGAAACCAATAGAACTTCAGCAAACAATACTGATCCAAACACCCTTAAAAAGACAGATTATATTATGAAATGAAGATCTATGACTACAATTCACATCAACAATGATCAAACTGATGAATTAACACTTCTAGAAACTAAAATGACAGCAAACAACAACTATTAACAACTATAGCATACAATCACAGAGCTATCAAATTCATAGCAGAATCAAATTCAAATCAAGCTTAATCAACCGCAAGCATTCAATTAACATCAAACAAGCTTCAATAGAAAAATTCAAGCAATACTAAT
>LBNU01027892.1:6066-44777 GCA_014162995.1 Artemisia annua | reverse complement strand
TATAAAAAATACAAATTATCAAGCATTGTTTACAACTATTTAGAGCACAAAGATAACTAAAAAAGTACTATCCAACACATATAATTAATACACTATTTAATTTACCCTCTCACTAAAATACACAACCATTTTACCGGAATGTACAATCAAATTAAGCTTCCAAAATATTAACCTTCTAAAGTATAAATCTAAAATCCAGTAGTTAAAATGAAAAAAAAAAAAAAGAAGAAAAAAAAAAGTGAAACGAGATTTATACTATACTAAATGATTCGACAGTAAAAAAATCTCTACAACTAAAGTCAACAATAATCTTACAAATTCAAAATCCATAACAGACAATCAACATCCTACGTACTGTCTACATACACCCTTAAGCCCATGAAATGAAAATAAATAAAGAACCACAGTCAACACAACACAATAACTACTCCTTATCAAACAACCGAGACTTGAAAATTACAAAGAAAGAACAATCTTTGTCTTATCTTTAGTACTCATAAATTTGTTTGTTAAAACAAGAGTATAAGAGTAAACCACCATAGATCTTGAAAGTAATAAGAGGACAACAAACAAACAACCTACCCAAGACCTCTTTAATGAGATCTTGACGAACATAGTGTGCTTCGGTTACAGTTAAAATAAACAAGGTTTATGCTGCGTTTGTGATAAGGAGATGGAATAGATGTTTTTATGATGTTGCGTTTTTGATATGTAGGAAGACGAGCTATTTAGGTGTGTGACTGCCATAGAGATATAAAGGTTGATTTATTTGATGTGTTAAGGAGTTATAAGGTTGGAAATATTGAATATGCCTATTATTTTTGAGAAGGTATTTGGTGACTGCAAGTTTTTTTTAGATGGAGAGAAGGTTGGATGTGGACTTTGAATGTGCGATGTGTGTTTAGGTTTCCATAATGAAGAACTTATATTCTAAAAGGTGTAGGGTTTGTTGTGGATTTGGGTTGGATATTAGATAATAATTATGGGCTTGCTGGATATTTTTTAAAGTTGGGTTGCGAATTTTTAGTTATGGACTAAATCTGAAAATTTTGTTAAATTAATTTTGAGGTTGGGTTTATCTAACTATCTTCACAATATTACCGTGTACCGTTTTTATATTTTTAAAAGTATCGCATGTGTACCATACAATTTTTGTATGAAATAGAGAAGAACTCAGTAATGAATCTCACTACAAGCTGTTGAAAAGCTTGAATAAACTAACGAGAGCAGTAAATGAAAGCTTTAAACAGATTTGAAAAAAAACTAAATTGCTAGGAATTTAATGAAAACTGAACTTTATTAAAACTCTTGAATGTTTACAACTGTGAAAGCTAGGTGAAACTACAATAAGCTGAAGCTATTTAATAAGCTAATTCTAACTATTCTACTCCTACTACTACACCTAAGCCAACCATCTAACAAAACCAAACTGTGAGAGTAAGGAGCTATTTATAGCTGTCGTGAGGAGGTCTTCAGAACAATCCAGAAGTAGTATCTTCCAAAGCATATTCGAAATTGATCCCTTGTGACAACATCCAGCCAATCAGAGCTCTTGAATTCACCCAATGACGCGTTTCAATCAATCATAGCAAGCCACGTGTTATTCCCTTGTCAGAGCGTGTCAGTGATGTGGGAATTGACCATAGTACCCTTAATACGAGGTTGAATTGAGGTGGGATTGGGGTAATTTTGGGTGAAAATGGATTAGGGTTCTTAGGAGCTGGGAAAGGGAATTGGGAAAAAAAAAAGTGGAAAAGGCGCGTTCATTTATTTTTTATATTTATTTGTCTTGGTTGGGTCGGGTTGTGTGGGAAAAGGAGTGGGCCGGGTAAAAGGGTTATAGGATTGGGCTTTTTGTTTGTAAAAGACATTGGACAAATTTTGTTATAATACAATGCAAACAAGGACCAAACATGTATACTTTAATTCTTCAGGGATTAAATCTGCCAAATTTCCAAACTCAATCCAAGGACTAATTCTGTCAATCTTTGAAAAATAGAAGGACCAAGGTTGACTTTCTGAGCTCAACTTTAATTTCTGAGTCCCGAGCTTTGACTTTGTTGACTCTCTTCCGTCTCGTGCTCGTGTTGCGTTTTTCTCTTGATTTTTGTCCATATCTCACATATCCGTACCTGCACTTGTAAAAACACAAAAACAACAAATCTTTGACATTTTGTTAGTGTTTTTGGTCAATTAAGTCCGTAATTTGGTAGATAAATGATATGTGATTTTACACATATCAGTTATCTAACATAATAGGAAGGGTCGAAATCCACTGCAGGAGGAATGAAACACTATTCTAAACCGTATACCCACANTTGTTTATAAAATGTTTTGTTAATAACTATTTTTTTCTCTTTTACTATTTTCAAATGTATATCAAATCTTAATTTAATTCTAAATCCATATCTCATTACAAATATTTCAACAAACGAAACTCACCCTAATTTTTGTTTCTACATACTATAAGAAGCGCGCAAGGATTTACATAAAGAAAATATTCGGGCAGGATAGCTACACCCGAAACTCATTGATGACAACCAAACATCTATTTTTAATGCAATCCCCAACTGAACGCACCTCAAATCTAAACCATTATACAAACCATACACACCCCAAATAGCACGTAGTACAAGTATTCAAAGCGTGATGCGTGTCAATAAAAAGCCAAACAAGTTCGACAATCCCAAAACCCATAAACAAACACCCCCGTTAGTCAAAAGTAAAAAACAAAACGTAACTTGCAAGTGTCACGTGTAAGTTAAAAACAAAGGTAGACACACACACACACCCCTAAACAAAAAACCCTAGCTGCTATCAGTTACAAAACAAAACAAAAAACCGCCCCCAAATCAATTCACCTGCTTTAATCCAATCGATCTATCTTTACTAGGTAAACCACTTGTTTTAACAATCGATCTATCTCTAGATTCATTATCGTTACTTGTTTTGTGTTTTTTTTTTTTTAGATTTGATAATTGAAAGTTTTAGGGTTTGGTTGAATCTGTTTTTATACGAACGATGAAAGTGTTAGTAAATTAATTTATTTAATGTTTTATGTTAATTTGTGGTGAATTATCTGTTTAGCATGTTTTTATTTATATTGTTGTCGTGTTTGAGGATAATAAGTGTGCGCTGTCTGTAATTAATATAAGTTTTTTAAATTACGTAGAATGTTATTTATGTATAATGGTGCTTTTATGTTATGTTTGTGGTGAATTATCTGTTTAACATTTTTTTTGAGTGTTGTCGTGTTTGAGGCGTTGTTTGTGGTGAAAAATGTATTTTGTGTATGAATATAAGGTTTTGAAGGTTCAGTATTATGTTGTGAATTGAAACCGAGTGTTTTGCCTTGTTTTTTAGCTGGTGGCGAATTATCGTCTTTGACATGTTTTTTAAAAGTCTGGTCGTGTTTGAGCCTTTGAGGCGTTGTTTGAATTAAGTGCATTAGCAGTATACGGAAACGATGATGGTGTTGACAAGTGATTTTTTGTTTGTGTGGACAAGTTTTAATGTTTTTTTCGGTAAGTTGAGCGAAACGAGTCTTTTAACACATGTAGGTAGCTGGTGGTGAATCGTTTTAATTGAATGGGTTGATGTTTATCCGATTTCCGTATCTTAAATATGTTTTTATAAGCGTTTTCTTGTTTAAGGCATTTTTTGGATGAAAAAGTGTCCTGTGGTTAAAATAAGGTTTTGAAAGTACAATAGTGTGCTAATATATAGAGTTTTTATTCTTAGTGCTATTTGATGTGACAAGTTAATGTATTTTTTGGTCGGTGTTCTCGTGTTTTGAGGCATTGGATTTAAAATATATCTTGTGTCTGAACTCTGAAGTAACGTTTTTAAGATTTTGTTAATCTATTGTGCATTAGCAGCTTTTTCAACGAGCATTTTAGTAGTTGTATCTGCTGGTTCAGCACAATTCCACGAACAACAAACTAAACGTATCAACGACTAATGGCTTGTCTTATGTTTTGACAGGTAGAACACATCCGTTTCAGTATGGCGACTTATTCTAAACCCGAGAATGCATTGAAACGTGCAGAAGGTGAACCTTCATTCCTGTTGAAATCCTGAAAATTATAAATTTGAGAATTATTTTTTTCGTATCTAATATTTTTGTTTGTCTGACTTATGTGGAATTGCAGAGCTGACCAATGTTGGGCAGAAACAAGATGCCTTGCAAGTGCTTCATGATGTCATGACATCGAGGAGGTACCGTGCATGGCAGAAGTCGCACGAAAAAATCATGTTCAAGTACATTGATCTATGTGTTGACATGAGAAGGGGCAGATTTGCTAAAGATGGTCTGATCCAATATCGTATAATTTGTCAACAAGTTAACGTTGGTTCTTTGGAGGAGGTTATTAAGTATTTTATTGATCTATCAACTAAGAAGGCGGAGCTTGCTCGCAGTCAGGCACAGGCGTTAGAAGACGCCCTTGATGTTGATGATTTAGAAGCTGATAACAGACCGGAAGATTTGATGTTGAGTTACGTTAGTGGTGAGAAAGGCAAGGAGCGTTCAGATCGCGAGCTTGTGACGCCTTGGTTTAAGTTTTTGTGGGAGACGTATAGGACCGTTCTTGAAATATTGAGGAATAACTCCAAGCTAATGGCTTTGTATGCGGTTAGTTTCGCTTGAAAGTGTTGTAACATGAACAACTTAATTTTATTTTAATTATATGAATAAATTCTAACCCGGAATGTGTTTGAATTTGTAAAAATGTAGGATACCGCGCATCGTGCTTTTCAGTTCTGTAAGCAATACAAGCGGACAACTGAGTTTCGTCGCTTGTGTGAAATAATTAGGAATCATCTTGCAAACCTCAACAAGTACAGAGACCAGAGGGACCGACCTGATTTGTCTGCCCCAGAAAGTCAACATTTCTTTCTTGATACAAGATTTGAGCAGTTAAAAGTTGCAACCGAACTTGAACTCTGGCAGGTCTGTTTATACCATTATGTTTACTAGACGTCAAAAGATGGGCTGGTTGGGGTAATAACTTGACACGTGTCACTTTAAATCTTGTTTATATATCATTAATGTATTGGTAATGATAATAAAAGTTATTTGTTATTTACATACTTGAATACAACAATTTGGGAGGTGATATGCATTAAATAGATACTCTTGGCAAGTAGCAACACATTCGACCCATTTGAGTCACACTACCTTGTAACCAAAACAATTTGATTTGGCGTGTTGGCCCGTTTTATAGATAAAATACAACCCAAATGAACCCATTTATAAGTAAATGGGTTGAGATTGCCACCTAGTATGTACTATAAACTCGTTCAGCAGATGTATTAGAAGTTCAGTTGCATATTAGTATATGGGTATCCAATTTTGTGAAATTGTATCTACAGGAAGCTTTTCGTACTGTAGAAGACATTTATGGTCTGACAACCATGTTCAAGAAAATGCCAAAATCTTCTTCGATGGCTACATATTATGCAAAGTTGACAGAGATCTTTTGGGTTTCTTCCAGCTATTCATATCATGCATATGCATGGTTTAAGCTGTTTCAACTTCAAAAGAGCTTTAATAAGAATCTGAGTCAGAAAGACCTGCAACTGATAGCATCCGCAGTTCTCTTAGCTGCACTTTCCGCTCCCCCATATGACCATTCAAAAACAGCTTCTCACTTAGAATTGGAGCATGAGAGAGAACGGAATACAAGGATGTATAATCTTATTGGGCTTAATATCGATGTGATGCCTGAGAGGAGAGAAGTGGTACTAACTTATCTACTATTATCTTAAACTTTTGAGTGCATCAACTCTTACAGGTATTAACTTTTTCTATGCTTTGCTTTGTCTACAGCTCTCACGATCAGCTCTTCTTGCAGACTTGGTAAGTTTTCAAATCATCTGTTTGTTACATCCATACTAACTGAGTTTCCTTAGTCCCGTCACCTTTTCTTTGCGGTGTCATGTCCTTATTTGTATGTCAATATTTGATGGGTGTAATTTATATCCAGCAGTCTGTGAGACATGCTTAGTTCTTGGCTTGTCTTTTGAGCCTGCAAGTTATTTTTCTATTAATCATACGTTTTAGGAGGACCATCGAGATAGCATATATGTTCTCATTTTTTTTTTATCTTGGCTTGGCGTTTTAACTTTCAAAACGGACCAACACACTGATGCCAGTTTGTAGAGTATAACACTACCATTTAAGGATGGTGGTTACCAAATATACTAAACTTTGGAATCTGTTGTAAGCATTAGACGTAGTCGAGATTTTGGCCACGGTATGACCCTCTCAGCTTGAGTTTTCTGATGCATTAAGTTTGACAATACTTGCTGTACTCATAGTGGTATCATCTTGAAAATTTACTTGTAGTGTTGAGGAAGAAGGGGTTAGTTAGGAAATTGTTATACAGCAATGATAGTTGTTAACTGTTCTATTTCTCTTTTAAGTACTTCGTAGTATATAATTGTTTTACACACGGTTCCCATCTTTCCTTTATGATCTTTGTGGACCATTGATGTGCTATTATGGATGCTTTGTGGAGCTTTACTTAAGAAGTTGTTACTAGTTGTCCAGTGGGTAAATATTCAAGTGTTCGTGCTTTTATGGCTGGGCTTACTTACACCATATTGGGTCTGTTACGAGTATAAACTATAAAACATGCATTTTGCTATCAGTATTCTCGATATTTGCTCATATATTATAGGTGTTAATGATTGTATGGATCATATGTAATGTTCAAAATATTCATGCTTGTTACGAGTGCGGCAACAATGACTATACTGAGCAAGTTTGTTTTTTTAGAAGGTAATAAGCTCACTAATTTTTAGGAACTGACATGTTTCAGAAGGCTAAGTATGTTGATTGAGAGTCCATTTTAAACTACTAGATGAATTTGTGATACAAACTGATAAGACATATCTGTTGTTACTTTTATTATGTTCTCATGCTTGTACTCTTGTAACACCATTGTCTATCTACAGGTATCCAAAGGTGTTATGACCTATGTAACCCCGGAAGTTAAAGATCTCTACCATCTTTTGGAGAATGAGTTTCTGCCTCTGGATTTGGCATCAAAAGTTCAACCTTTGCTGACGAAGATCTCAAAGCTTGGTGGAAAAATATCTTCAGCATCTTCTATACCAGATGTGCAGTTGTCTCAGTACGTTCCTGCTTTGGAGAAAGTTGCTACCTTAAGGGTGCTGCAACAGGTGAATTAACAAGCGTTTTTGTTAAGCTTTAGCAAATGCATGCAAGTGTTTTGTGTATTGTTTTATTTATCATACTATAATTTCTGTTTCAGGTATCCAATGTGTATCAGACCATGAAAGTTGAGACTTTAACCAAAATGGTCCCATTCTTCGGCTTTTCGGATGTTGAGAGGATCCTTTTTGATGCTGTCAAACATAATTTCATTGCTTTGAAAGTTGACCATATGAAGGGTGCAGTTATTTTTGGTGACTTGGTTAGTCCAATTTTTCTTTCAGGCAATAAGTATAGATATAGTCAACAATCATTCAGTTTGTAGTACTCAGGAATTAAGATATGTTGGATGTGTTTCTTCCTGTTATTTTGTTAATAATTTTCCACTAATATGATTCTAACAATTGCTATTTTTCTCTCCAGGGCTTTGATTCTGATCATCTACAGGGCCACTTAAGTGATTTTGCTGTAAATTTAAGCAAATCACGGTCGATGATAAATCCCTCTGCTAAGAAAGTATCTAAATTGAGTGACATGCTGCCAAGTTTAGGTGAGATAGTAGAAAAAGAGCACAAAAGGCTTCTTGCTCGGAAGTCAATTATTGAGAAAAGAAAAGAAGAACAAGAGCGCCATCTAGTTGAAATGGTATTCATTTTCATTAATAATATGAAGTTCTGTAATATATATTGTTATGTTTGATACCCTGCTTAATTCTTCTATTTTGAAAATTGTTAATCCAGGAGCGCGAGGAGGAAACAAAAAGACTAAAACAACAAAAAAAAGTTGAAGAGGCAGAAAAAAAGAGGCTTGCAACTGAATTTCAAGAAATGAAAAACAAAAGAATCCGTGAGGAAATTGAGAAACGAGATCGTGAAGAAGCAGAGGCCATGCTCAAAGAGGTCGTAGGAAAGACCGGAAAGAAGCCACTCTTGGATAGAGTAAGTAACATCCTCTTCAGTTTACATTAGAAGTAGCAATTTGACCATGTATACAATATCAAATGTATATCATAAACGGGTCAATTTGGGCAGTTTTTAATCTCAAGCAGTTCAGATAAAGAATTTTATCAGAAAAGAGATCAGGTCAAATGGGGCTGAGGGGTCAAACAGGTTGTAGATTGCCTGCCTGACATAGTGATATGTATATCCAATCCATACAATCTCTTAAACTGGCTTATTCAAATATTAGGTTATCTTATGTTGAGCATCTGTTTTTAAAAAAGTTGAAAATTAAAATAAACTGGCTTTGGCTCAGTAGCTCATCATGACCTGGTTTAACCTTTTATATGCCCGACATCTTGATTGGAACTCTCGGTTTGACTTCTTTTTTCTCTATACAGAAGAACATGACAAAGCAACAGTTAATGGAGTTAGCACTACAGGAGCAATTCAAAGAGAAACAAGAAATGGAGAAAAAATTGCAAAAACTAGTTAAAACTATGGATCACTTGGAAAGAGCAAAAAGAGAAGAGGCAGCACCCTTGGTTGAAGCCGCTTTCCATAAACGTCTGGCTGAAGAGAAACTGCTTCATGAACGTCAACAAGAGGTATTTTGTAAACTATCTTGTAGGACTTAGTGGCTGATTTATAGTGCTAATTTACCTCATTATTATGTAACTTTTACATTTATTGTCTTCAACAATTTTATGTGCTTTTTGTAGCTCGAGGTTGAGCTGAGCAGAGGCCGTCATGATGGTGATGTCAAGGAAAAGAATAGGCTCCAAAGAGTTCTTGAACATAAGGTCTGTTTAACAAGTTCTGTTTCTCCATTGATGGCTGAACGTTCTTCTCTTTCATTTTACTCATTCCTTCCTGTTACTCTTTTTGCTTGAACTTTTTATTTTTATTTTTATTTTGATTTTGTGTCTGCAGATGCAGTTTCAGGAAAGAGTACTAAGCCGTCGACAGGCGGAGTATGAAAGAATGAGAGAAGAGAGGGATGCACGTCTTAGTCAAGTTCTTCAGGCACGAAGAGATGAAAGGGAAATTAAGAGGAAGATGTTGTATTATCTGAGGACTGAAGAAGAAAGACTGAACAAGCTGCGTGAAGAGGAGGAAGCTCGCAAACGTGAAGGTATCCTCCCCACCCCATCACACACGTTACCTAATAATAATAAATAAACTAAAAAAAGAGAGTCAACGAACATCAAAACTTATTAGTGTCAAACGTGATCACAAAAGTCACAGTATTTCAACTATTCAATTATTCTTTCAACTAAAATGATCTCAGAGAGTTGGTGGGTTTATATTAAAAGTACACTTTGGCCGATCTTAAAGCCTTTTTATTTTGAGCTACTCTTTTAATCTACCTGCTAGAGGTAAACATAATCTGCCACGACCCAGTTATGAATAAACTGTATGAAAATAGCTACCAATAAGCTGTTTGCTGTTTCTAGAGATTCATGACCAATTATTCACGATTTACCTGCTAGCAGTGAGTATTCAACTTAATACTAGTAACCATCCGACACTGCTAGGCATACTATGCGAGCATATTTACACAGTACTACGCCACATCAGACATTTTTATTATTTAATTGCAATTATTTCTTACTTTCATGTCAGTTTTTACGTTTTACAATTACACCAGAAGTGCTGCAATAGAAAATAGTAAAATATTAATAATGTAAACTAGAAGGTTTTGTAAGACTGATCGTTTTTAATCCTTGGAATATGCAGAGGCTGAAAGGAAAAAGAAGGAGGAGGCTGAAAGAATAGCCAAGTTGGATGAAATAGAGGCAAAGAAGAGGCAAAGAGAGCAGGAGCTCGAAGAACGTGAGAGACTTCGGAAAGAAGCTATCTTAAAAGGAACACCAATCGACACACCTGCCAGGCCTTCTGAGATTCCTGGAACAGGAACTACTGCTCCAGTACCAGCCCCTGCACCTGCAGCACCTGGTGGAAAGTATGTACCTAAGTTCCGTAGAAGTGAGCCATCAGCCCAAGCACCTCCTCCACCTGCAGAATCTGATAGATGGGGTACTCGTAAGAAGGATGACCGTGGGGATGATCGTGGGGCACCATCAAGTGACAAGTGGAGACCCAGGTTTTCTCGGTGAAGGGTTCAATTTTGTTTTCTGAGCTATCCCCTAAGGTTGCTTTCAGTAAGGGGAATGTAGAATCTTTTTAATGACTTGATTGAAGCAATAATTCTCCTTGCGAACAGCTACAAATCTTGAAATGTAAACGGCTGAGTTCAGTTTTTGAAACTATATGTTATGTTTAAGACATATGATTTGGCAGTTACTGTTATATGGTTGAAGGAATCATGAATTAGGTATCCATCCCAATGGGTTACTGTATGATTAAAACTGTTATTCTGGTCTAAGCTCGATCATATCATCATATGCATGATGTCGTGCATAATCATAACGAGGTAATACCATGATACCATCTGCAAGATGTATGTATGGCCTAATGAAATCAATATGACAAAAACTTGAAACGTTTCAATCTAGTTTTTTACAATCAGTAAAAGGAAATGAATTGGAGTCATGTTAACGACACTCCAACACTTTGTGCGTAGCGTATGCATTTTTGACATGATTAAACATAGCTCCTCTCCGACATGATTAAACATAGCTCAATGGTTCTGTAGACAGCACGATTGATTTAAATTTAGGACATACTGTAGTACTAATGTACTATGTTGCTGACATGGCAAGCCATTATGACACCCAGTTTATATGTAGTAGGAGGAATTATGTGAAATAAAGGGGAGGTTCAAGTTTGGTAACTGGGAAATTGGGAATTATTGGCATCTCTATGGATGCAAAGGGTTACAATATGTCCATATGACTATCTTGTGGTATGAGCTCGTTCACGTACGTGATGTCATTAACAACTAACAAGGTTTATCTAAAGTCCTTACGGCAGAGCATACTTGTTAATATGAACATAAAAGGAAAATTAGGGAAACCTTGTTAATGTCAAGGGCATTACCAATGATATGTGTCAGCATGTAATTGGATAATTTAGCAAAAGTTTTCAATAAGTTCTGTTAATATTTATCGAACGTGTGTATATATATATATATATATATATATGTTATATTTCAAAAAGAAGAGCATACTAAACACGTTTGCTATGAGGGACCTTAAACAATGCAAATGGCTAAAGGGTTTATAGGGTTCAGCCGACCCCCTTAAATAATGTAGGGGTTAAGTTTCATTTCTAATTAAACTTGTGTATTTAAGGATAATTACAATGAACCATTGTCCTTCTAGAATGTTCCTAGGTATCCTATAAATACTAAAGGCTTTCCAGGGGATATATAAAATTCCTCATAACCCTAAATCTCTCCCATTCGATCAACTGAATCAGGTATTCGAATCCCTAAATCGACCCTAGGTCGATTCCTGGATCGACAAATACATGACTAACCTCCTTAAGTTTGAGCTAAATTACAATTAACCCCTTAGATTTATAGCTAAACTATCACACACTTAAATTCTAACAGTCTTGTACTTTTTTCACCTGACTAGTCTGAGACACTAAACCCATGCCAAGACAACACTATTTGAGTCATTGGTTAACTAATGAAACTAACTACATAAAAAAGGTCTTTCAAAAAAGCTACCGAAAACTAAATGACAAATTAATACCAATAGTATGAGATACTGAAGTTATCGCTTTTGTAGACCTTCTCTCATTGTGTGTACCAACATTTTATGTCAAGATATTATGACAATCATATTTTTATGTACCATCATGAATCTTTACTTACCCGACACTTATGATTTTTTTAGTGTTGACTTAAGGGTAAAACAAGTAAAACAAAGGCTATTGACTCGATTTTTATGGCCCTGGATTTTCTAGGACCTTGTATATATATATAAAGTCAGTCACATATTTTTTTGTTGTCATCTTCAGAGATCCAATTATTCAAGACTCCAATTAGCCATTGTTAAGCAATCAAAGTTTTGGGCCTCTTTTGTTTCGACTTTTTATTTTTCAAGCCTACAAGTTGTAGAAATTTAATTCCAAACATATTAAGTATATAAAAGACCCTTTTTGTATGAAAAATAAGCAAAGGAAAAAATTAAGCCTTGTGATAACAACCATTTAACTATTTGCGTTAATAAATCGATGTTTATTTTTTCACACCCGCAGACACACTTCACTCTCTGGCTTTCTCTCATCTACCCATGTGTTATTTTTCAATCAAAAGTTGATGTTTTAGTTTCCACTAAAGAAACTGGCAAACTACTAAAGAAAAATGAATCTAGAACGAAAAATTCAAAGGAAAATTAGTTATTCGTAGAAAGAGAAAATATTATGACGATTTTGACAATGAAACTATAAAAAGCGACGAAGAGACTTTGACCAATTTAAAGTATATGAACGTATCGTCAGTTTACTATTTAGCATATTATAACAATTTGGATACTAACGATACATATTTATTCATGAAACTAAAAGTTTTGAGAGAAATTATACTTGTGAAAAATGTTAAACCAATTGATATACTTACTCAAATTATAAATCTAAACTCTTTTCGTAATGCTTAAATGACATATAGAATAATATCAACCATTTCGGTTAAAGTTTCTTCAGCAGAAGGAAATTCAAAACTAACTAAAAGTTATTTATGATCGAAAGTGTCACTAAGATTAGATTTATTGGCTCAATTATCAATTGAAAGTGAAATATTATAACTAATCAAAGATTTCACATAAAAAAACTTGGAAATGTAAATTTTATTTGATAAAAGGCCTCGTTTTAAGGCTTCATTTTAGGCTTTCGAGAAAGTTAAGCCGCCCCTCGATTCTTGTTACAATAACAAGTTCAGATTTGATCTACAAAGTTTAGTTTATGAGACTATATAACACTTATTTGTAGGCATGATTATTAGTAGGTACAAGGCAATCTAACCATTCAGTTACGAAGGATTCTACTTGGGAAAAATTAATTAGACTATTTACATGATAAAAAAATGTGTTAATGTATATTTCATCTTTTGTGCAAACCAATCCTGAGTATAATGAATATGCTAAAAGATAATACGAAGAACGAAAGGCATCAAGGAGTGTGTGACTTAACTTGCGACACAGTTTATTGGCTTTAAAATCAAGTGTGCACAAAAATAATGGATATGGGAAATATCAATAGTTTCTACAGAATAACAAGGAACAAGTTAAAGGTGTGAATTAGAATATATTCATGAACCAAACTTGAATGGTTGGGTATCACTTCATATTTAATATTGCAGTTACGGACACACTATTAGAAGGAAATGGTCTCAAGGTTTTATCTACATTATAGTATATTTTTTCTAATCATCTACCCCCCCAGCCGGCCTCTATGATCTCAACTGAAAACTTGATTAAGTGCTTATCAATGAGCTACAACCTCTAAAAGATTGACGTGTTTAAATAAAACCAGATAATTTTTAATAAGATGTCCTTGTACATACAAGGTTAATTAAACTCAGATACCATGTCCTTCAACACTATTGTAGTAATGTGCTATCAGTGCATGTTTTTTGAAATGAATAACGCAGTTTGTGCTATACCTAACTTATCTAATAATTATTGATCAAACTAAAGTTTGAAATGATGATGTAGTACATATAAATGGGGTAATTCTATGAGGGCTAAAACTTGTGTAGATCAGGGGCAAAAGGCCGATGCAGAGCCTATTCAGATCTTGTCAAGGTACGCCTAATGATGTTACACTTGTGAATGTGGTATACATGAGGAGCCAACATCTAATGTGGCTGATATGGGTGACGAGGATAGTGATAATGAAGTGGAAGAGGTTTTTAATGAAACAACATGTTTCATGACATCTAAGAGTGGAGGTGGAATCGGGGAGGAAGAGCTTATATGAGCGTTGGAAAAATGATTATGATTATAACCAGCATGATGATGATGATTGCTAAGATTTGACTGATGAGCAATTAGCTATTTGTGATTCCTTTGATATAAATGTACGTTGTCTTACTAGACGTTCCTAGTTTTTAGAGTAGTTTTTCATAAGCTTTTGTCTGTCATACTTATACGATAGGTTTGATTTGAAGCACAAATGATACGTTTGTTTTTCTGTTTTTGTGACAAACTGAGATTCGAGAGGTGTAATAAAATTTCCCTTTTACAAAAAAATAAAAATAAAAATGAATGGTCTTGGTTACTTCCTATCTTTTCCTACAGGACGTCAAAATTCTCCTCAAAGTTTTGTACTGTATTATGAACGGTAATTAAATGCTCACACCTATCTCCCATGTGAGATTTCAATGCGTAACTGCTTGGTTAGTGGCCACCTTTTCCTTCATTAGTCGCATTTTTTGCGTAGTACCTACTTATACGGGTCCCTTTTTAGTTCCAATAGCTTTGCTTAATGGCTATGGTAATAAGATCCCAAGAGGCACATGCTTCTTCTTCAAGTTCTTCCTTGATCACCAGTCATCCTTGTCACAGTTATGACGTTTTCTTAAGTTTTCGAGGTGAAGACACCCGTAGGAGTTTCACTGATCACCTCTATGCAGCCTTAAAGCAAGCAGGAATTCACACTTTCCGAGATGATGATGAGATGGAACGAGGAAAACAGCTTGAGCCAGAGCTGAAAAAAGCGATATGCGAGTCTGCAATTTCGATCATTGTCTTCTCAACAAACTATGCATCTTCCAAGTGGTGCCTTGATGAGGTTTTGACAATTATAGAAGAAAACGAGAGGCTTTCCTCTAAGCATGAAGTTATTCCTGTATTCTACAATATTGAGCCATCTGATGTCCGAAATCAAACAGGGAGCTTTGAAAAAGCGTTTTCTCGGTATGATGATATAATCGAGGCTGAGTCGGACCAGCAGAAGAAGATTCAATGGTCGGAGAAGGTGAATGCATGGAGGGCTTCTCTTAGAAAAGCAGGAAGTTTGACAGGAATGGTATTAGCTAATGGGTATGCCTACTTCCTCTAATCTCTTGTATAAATAAACATCCTAACTGTGATATTTGGACATTAGAAAATTTAAAGTAATAAATTCCCACTTTGATACGAAAAGTAAAATTATGCGTATCATATATAGGACGTTTTCAGGGTTTTTCATTCCGGGGATAGGATTGATTAGTGCGTAAGATGTTAGAGAGGTATTAGTAGCTTTCTGGAGGTTTAAGGTCTAAACAGATTTAATCCAAATACTACTTGCAATAGTTAGTTATATTCTTTCGTCGGGTACTAGGTTTGAGAGGCCAAACCACCCAAGTCACATGTGCCATTTTTCTCATTTTTTTATATTTTCTAGGTTTTTATTATGCCGATTTCAGGTTGATAAGGTATCCGAGCACAGAAAGTTGTAAAGCTCATCGTGCTTATTAAGTTTTCATGTTTCGCGAATCATACTACTTTGGATGAACAACATATTGGTAGGAGTATGCACAAGAAGTTTGTGCAGTGACTCGTTGGTAAAAAAACAGAGGGTGGGTTTGCTTTATGTAAAAGACACTTTTATTAATATTAACCACACTTTAAACATTACAGATACATAAGTATATATAGGTTAGCAATCGGTGTGTTTGTTTCTGAACCGATGCAACCTTTCACATTTTGTCCAACCGAATTAACTAACAAAACGGTTGTAAAGTTTCTATCTAACATTTTTAGTCCTTCAACTTTTATTTCTTATGATTCTTGATTACTTTACTTCCAACATTCAACATATTCCAATACATAAGCTTCTGTTAGGTGTCTAGATTAACGTATGATAACAATGGTAAAAGGGATAAAAGATGATCAACTCCAGTGTTTATATGCACATTAAGGTATCACATGCCAAACTTGCAAAACAAAGTAGATAGCACAAGCCATTGCAAAACAAAGTAGATAGCACAGGCCGATGCAAAACAAACCACATACATAATTGCATAATTAAGTTCAGACTTCAAACATTAGTTACTTATAAAAAGAGACAGAAACCCATAGTCTTCTTTTGATAAAAGCTAGCTACTTGCAGAATCAAAACACTTCCCAACTAAATGAATCTCACAATACCTTGAAGCCCTTGGACACTTCAACAACTTCGCGCACAACCACGTTTCTTCCTCAACGAGTCCACTTTGAAACATGATTGTTAGTCATCAAAACTTGTGCATTCCCCAACAAGTATTCCAAAAACTGTAATTCGTCCTCCCGTCCCATGCAATTTTCAAAGTTGATTGTTGAAATGTTGAGAAAAGTGACACCGGACTAAAGCAAACCCGCAACTAAAATATGAAATATAATAAAAGATGACACACGGATATAACGTGGAAAACCCCAATAGGGTAAAAACCACAGGCAAGGAAAGATACATTTCACTATATTGAAAAACTAGGAGATACACATTCTCTCTAATTACAAGGATAAACACATTTATATCTCTTGTATTAGGAGATATTCCAAACTCTCTAATTAACACAAATAGTAGGAGAAAGAATGAGATCCAAAGACCATTATGTGTTATTGCTTTGGAAATGGGATGCTAACTCAGGCAATTGAGCCTTCCTTTTATAGGCAAAGAAGGAGAGCAACTTTCAATGTGAGGAGTCAATATTTCAAAGGTCACATGTCCCTTTACCAAAGGCCAAAGGCCAACTGCTCTTTCACTAACAATCTCCCACTTGAAGATTCGATTGAAGCCCAATCAATCTTCACACCATTATCCTTCCTTGCATTTTCATGTGGCTTATGTTTCCGTTAGGCCGCATGAGAATCGGCACCATATAAAATTGTCATAGTTGATTGCTTTCATCAGCCACGTTATCATTAGTGTGAATTTTCTGCAAATCCACGGTTCCTTCTTCCACTTTCTCACGAACGAAGTGATACTGAACTCGTATATGCTTTGTCTTTGAATAAAATTTTGGATTCCTTGCAAGATACAAGGCACTCTTGTTGTCACAAAATAGAGTAATTTTCTCTTGTTCGTGCCCCAACTCTTCCAACAACATCTTCAACCATACTGCTTCTTTACGGGCTTGAGCAGCTGCAACATATTCTGCTTCTGTAGGTGACATAGCGACAACTGACTGCAGTTTTGAAACCCAGCTTACTGTTCCACCAGAAAGTGTAAATGCATACCCGGTGGTTGATTTACTTCCGTCAAGATCACCTACATAATCAGAATCAACATATCCCCTGACAATTAAACCCGATTCCCCATAACATAATGCAACATCCAAGGTTCCTTTAATATATCTAAAGATCCTCTTCACAGCTTCCCAATGCTCTCTACCAGGTTCTGCCATGTACCGACTCACTACTCCCACCAGTGACGGAACCAGGAGGTGTCCAGGGGGTCCCGGGACACCCATGAATTTTTGTGGCGTAGTCTTAATTTTGATAAAAAGCCTTGATTTTTCTTAAATGCACCCGATCCCTAAATGGTGTGTTTGTAGTATTGTTCAATTTATTTTTAGTGCACCTGCTCATTTTGTGTCTTGGTTCCGTCCCTGCCCACTGCATGTGCAATGTCTAGTCTTGTACAAATCATCGCAAACATTAAACTTCCCACTGCTGATGCATATGGTACTCGAGACATCTCCATCCTTTCTTCTTCACTGGTAGGGCTCATCTTGGAGGATAACTTGACATTAGTAGGAAACGGGGTTGATATTGGCTTACAATCTTGCATATTGAACCTTTGCAAGATTTTCTTCACATAACTTTTCTGTGAAAGCCAAACTTTTCTACTAACTCTATCTCGGTGAATTTGCATCCCTAGAATCTTGTTTGCTGGTCCCAGGTCTTTCATCTTAAATTCCCTAGCGAGTTGTGCCTTCAGTTTACTGATACGATCTTTGTTGGGGCCTGCAACCAACATGTCGTCAACATATAAGAGTAAGATGACAAAATCATTGTCTCCAAACCTCTTGTAATATGCACAAGGGTCTGCGTGTAGTCTGTTGTATCCAAGGCCAATGATGAAAGAATCAAATCTCTTGTACCAACACCGCGGCGCCTGATTTAAACCGTACAGAAATTTGTTTAACCTACAAAACAAGTTCTCTTTTCCTTTTTGATTAAAACCTTTTGGTTGAAGCATGTAAATTTCTTCCTCAAGATTTCCATGAAGAAATGTAGTTTTCACATCTAGCTGCTCTAGATGTAAATCATNATCTCTTGTACCAACACCGCGGCGCCTGATTTAAACCGTACAGAAATTTGTTTAACCTACAAAACAAGTTCTCTTTTCCTTTTTGATTAAAACCTTTTGGTTGAAGCATGTAAATTTCTTCCTCAAGATTTCCATGAAGAAATGTAGTTTTCACATCTAGCTGCTCTAGATGTAAATCATACGTAGCACACATTGCCAGAACCACTCGAACAGTTGTCATTCGAACCACAGGGGGAAATATTTCATTGAAATCGACTCCCTCTTTCTGAGCATATCCTTTGACTACTAATCTTTCACGATACCTCTCCACCTGGTCATCGTCGTTCCTCTTGATCTTATATAACCATTTGTTTCCAATTGGTTTTCTACCTGCAGGTAGTGGCATCAGTTCCCACGTTTTATTCTTATGAAGAGCTTCAATTTCTTTTTGCATTGCTTCCCTCCAGAACGAAGCATCTAAATTATTCAGTGCTTCTTGAAGAGTTGACGGCTCTCCTATCCTCTGTAAGAAGACAATATGCAACATTGCCCTCAATAACATAATCTGTGTGCCACACCGGACGTTTTCCTTCACGACTAAGAGTACGAGTCGTTTGAGCTTGAGACTCAGTTGTCTCATTCACCTCGTGCTGTGGTACGGCTTCAGAAGAATCACTCGACTGAAACTTCTTTTCCACCTGTATTGATGTAGTTTCACTTGTAGTGCTATCACCTTCTTCATTCTCTTGAACTTTGTCTTCCATAAAGACAACATCTCTGCTGATGACTACGTTGTGGGCAGTGGGGTCCCACAAGCGATACCCCTTTACTCCATCAGCATACCCCAAGAACAAACATTTTCTGGATTTCGGATCCAGCTTTGTAGTTTCTTGAGAATTGTACATCACGTACACAGGACTTCCAAATATATGAAGGTCTGAATAGTTGACCGGCTTTCCCGTCCACATCTCCATCGGTGTCTTCAACTCAAGTGCAGTTGAAGGTGACCGATTTATCACATAACAGGCGGTATTGACTGCTTCTGCCCAGAACGATTTTTCCAAGTATGCAGNTATATTCACTTCCATTATTTGTCCTTAAACACTTGATTTTCTTCCCATAATCAAGTTCAACTCGCGCTTTGTAAACCTTGAAAACTTCAAACACATCTGACTTCTTCTTGATTGGGTACACCCAACATCTCCTGGAATAATCATCAATGAAAGATACAAAATATCTTGCTCCTCCCAGGGATTGAACCGGTGCTTGCCAAACATCAAAATGAACCAATTCTAGAACAGACACACTTCTAGAATTTGATGTCTTGAATTTTAGGCGATGTTACTTGCTGATAACACAATGCTCATAGAAAGGTAAAGAAACCTTTATGAGGCCAGGAATTAGCTTCCTTTCAACAAGAATCTTCATTCCTTGCTCTGACATATGTCCAAGCTTCTGATGCCATGTTACTACAACTCTATAACTTCGACTATGTGAAGCAACAGATGCTTCCGCCTCCTCCACTATCTCTCCCTTCAGTTGGTATAAGTTCGCAGCCACCTTTTCACCTTTCATAAGTACAAGCGCGCCTTTTATAAACTTTCAAGATCTTGTTTTGTATTTTAACCTTACAACCAAGATCATCCAATTGTCCTAGAGATAAAATATTATTTTTCATCCCCTCCACGTGTCGCACATCCCGAATAGTACCAATTGTACCATCATGCACCTTCACCATGATACTTCCAATTCCAATGATCTTTAGTTTATGATCATTGCAACCGTACACAGATCCGGCTCCAGAGATAGGTTTATATTTGATGAAACCATTCTCTTCTTGCGGTCATATGAAAAGTAGCTCCTGTATCGAACAACCATACATCTGCAAATCTCTTTCTACCTTCATTTGCAACCGCTGCTTCACAACACAGAGCATTACCATCTTCTGAAGTGCTAGCAACATTTCCTTAAGGATTAGAGTTGCTTAACTACAATCTTTCTTCATGTGACTCTGCTTGCCACATTTGAAGCATTTTAAAATCTTCTTCTTTCCTGTTTTAGACTTACCATGATTGTGACTCCCACTAGAGCCAGGTTCCATTGACCTCCCTCTCGTTACCACCAAATCCTCCACCTGTCTTGAACTGGCCTGTCTGTCCTCCCTATTGTTACGCCTATTTTCTTCTTCCAGAATAGCGGCTGCAACATCATCGAAGACTAGATAGTCCGAAAGAAAATTACTGGTTAAGTTGATTATGAGTTGGTCATATGAGTCAGGTAAACTTTGAAGTAAAATTTCAGCATGTTCTTGTGGCTCTATTTTACAACTCAAAGACATGAGCTGAGAAAATAAAGTATTCAGGTTATTAATGTGCTCAGTCACTGAAGTAGATTCCGTCATGCGAAGAGCATAAAGTTTTCTCTTAAAATTTTTATTGTGGAGCGATCTTGCCTCGTACAATCGATCAAGAGGATCACAAATCTCCTTTGGAGTCTTCTTCTCCTCTATACTTGACAAAACTCCATCTGCTAATGCCAGATGAAGATTTGAAATAGCATTTCCGTCAATCTCGTCCCATTTGTCATCCGTGACCTCAGCTGGCCTTTCGTCAATGGCCGCTAAACATTTATCCTTTCTAAGGATAGCCTTCATCTTTAATTTTCACAACAAGAAATTATTCACATTGAATTTTTCAATTTCAAATTTCGCCGCCATTGCTTGACAAGTCACAATCTACTTTTCGACAAATTACTATTTGCGGAGAATAGTAACGAACACCTTTTGAGTGAGTATAATTTTACTTATATTTTGATATGGAGGGTCCACTAATTAGTGGCAAGAACAGAGCATACGATAAATAATTATACACACACCCAACCTTAGCTCTTGATACCACTTGTTGAGAAAAGTGACACCGGACTGAAGCAAACCCGCAACTAAAATATGAAATATATTAAAAGATGACACACGGATATAACGTGAAAAACCCCAATAGGGTAAAAACCACGGGCAAGGAAAGATACGTTTCACTATGTTGAAAAACTAGGAGTTACACATTCTCTCTAATTACAAGGATAAACACATTTATATCTCTTGTATTAGGAGATATTCCAAACTCTCTAATTAACACAAATAGTAGGAGGAAGAATGAGATCCAAAGAACACTATGTGTTATTGCTTTGGAAATGGGATGCTAACTCAGGCAATTGAGCTAGGCAAAGAAGGAGAGCAACTTGCAATGTGAGGAGTCAATATTCCAATACCAAAGGCCAAAGGCCAACTGCCCTTTCACTAACATGAAAGATTGTTTAGAATACAACTTGTAAGGTTCTCACTATATAGCGTGTTTGGTCTTTTTTCCTGTGTCAATAAATTGTGTAATCATGGTTGAAAACTCATCAAACACTTGGTGGCCATGACAATTTCACAAAACAAATCTGCTTTCAAGTTAATAACTTATGAGATGAGAAAACAGTAAGTTATTATTTGTAGCATCGATTAAACTTGTACAGTAATAATTAACAGAGAATGCCCACCTGCTTAACCAAATTTAATGAGTTGAACATACCATTTGAAATACTCTAGGTGAATAATATCAATAATATCAGTAGTAACTCTTGGTTGACCAAAAAATCATGGTTTATGTAAAAGTACTATCGTTTGTTAAATAAATTTTAAAGTAATATCTTTTGTTAAATAAATTTTAAAACGACTATGTCAAATAAAAAACTCTAAATATGGTGGACAATTTGTTGCAGAGATTCTCATAATTATCTAATTAAAATGGTCAATAATTGTTTGCATAGTTTATACATTTAAACTTGAAGGATATAATCCAAAAAATGTGTTGGTCTAGTGGTTATCATGTTTGTTAATGTTACAAACACCCTAGGTTCGAATTTTGCTAGTGGTGTTTAAATATTTAATCCGATTTAAATTGCTTAGGTGGACAAAATGTGATGATATGGATGATTTTATGTCAGAATTTACCGTTAATAATTGGGTATATCTTTCGCTGTAGTTTAAAGATTTTTAGTCCTATGAAGTTGTACTTCTTAGAATGCCTTTGCCTGTTATATATTCTGAATTTCTGTTTGTACATAATTTTGTTTTGGGAAGTTATAAAAGGTTATCAAAATGAGTTTGTCAGTTTTTACAAGACAAATTGTTGGCTCGTTTCAGAACCTGAAAGACGAAAGTTAGTGTTAAACGATATCAACATTGGTTGTACGTCCGTGTGTCAAATGAAAGCCATTCTTCTATGAAAATGGTACGCAGTAATACTTTGTTATCTTACATTTTAGCCACTTTACGTGATTGGCAAATGGCAATCACTTTGTGCTGCTATGAGAATGTTCTTTTAGTTCCGCATGCTTTGTCAATGTTCTATATAACTTGATCACGTATAGTACCCCCGGGCCCAAGAACAATGGGCCGGGCTCGCCCAAACTAAACTAACCCGGACCGGGACAAGAACCGACCCTCCCAAGGGCGGGCCGCGTCACAACACTTCTCTAAGGAATCCCGCGGCTCTGAAACCTAACCACGGGACGCACTCCGCGTCCGGGATTAACTCAAACGTCAGGACCACAGACTGACCCAAAAAGAGTAAGGAGTACTATCAGCTATCATATAGCTGGCCAAGACAAACACAAAACAAGTGGTGCCATCCGCATTGTGACTCGTTAACTTAACTACGTTTCAAAAGATACTCTAACCAATATTAGTAAACCGGCAAGAAGCGGCTCTACTCCCACCCAAGAGCACTCCACGGTATGGAACACTTTGGGAAAGGAGAAGAGCCAAGGAGTAAGTGAACCACTGCCAGATGCGGCAATAAGGGAGTTTTGCGACAAGCATTACGACCAGTTATTGCCCTTAATGGCCGAAAAGGTTCATCAGGAGAAGTTAAGGCAGGTACAAACGCGCCTTGGCTTCGATAATGATGAGGAAAAAAGTGGGAGGTCTCGAGAACAATCTCGAAACTCTGAGTCAAAGTCCCTGGGAGAAAGAAAAGACAAAAGGAGGCGACAAGCCAGTCCAAGTGTCAAATCCGGACCCTCCGAGTACTCTTACTCCCAAAGCGCTTTTTCCCGGCTCAGCAGTGGAGAGACAAAAACCTCCAGAGAGGATTGTGAGAGGAAGATGTATCCCCGGTCGGTCGTTTTCTCACGTCTAGGAGAAAAGCGACAAGACGTCAAGTCACGACTAGGAGATAGGAAAGCAGATGTATTCTCCCGGCTAAAGTCCAAAAGCCGCGCTCGGAGAGAGCGGAGAGCTGAAGCCAGACGCAGTCGGCGTGAAGCTATGTACGGGAATGAGGGAAAGCCGGAAAGGTAGGAAAGGAGAAGCCCCATCCCGACTTTCAGCAGCGCTCCCCGCTCTATGAAAAGGGGTACCGGAGACAGATCCGCGTATTCCGACCCCAGACGACGGAGGGAGCGCTCACCGCTAGAAAGTGAGGACAGCGCCGGAGGGCATTGGAAATCCAGATCCAAAAAAGACAAAGGTGACGAGGATGACCTCTATCGTCCATACGATATTGAGGATACTGATCCCTTCACACACCGAATCAGGAACTTCGAATTCCCCAAAAGAACAAGAATGTCGTCCAATGTCAAAATCTATGACGGGACCGATGACCCAGAAGATCATCTAAAGAATTTCTGTACCGCGGCTAAACTAAAGCGATGGGCCATGCCTACTTGGTGCCACATGTTCAACTTCACTCTCATGGGTCATGCCCGCATGTAGTTTGATGAATTGCCGCCGGAGAGCATTGATAGTTTTGAGGATCTGCGGAAAAGCTTTCTATCCTACTTCCTCCAGCAAAAGAAGTATGCAAAGGACCCAGTGGAGCTACATCACATCAAACAAAGGGAGGGAGAGTCAACTGGAGCTTTTGTGGACCGCTTCAAGGCCGAAAGCATGCACGTAAAGGGTGTCCCGGAGTGCAAGAAAATTTCAGGCTTCATGCACGGAATCACCAATCCGGGGCTAATCAAAAGACTCAAAGACAATATCCCACAAACTGTGGATGAGATGTGGAAAGTAACTACAGCCTTCCTTCGCGGCGCCACGGCCGCGGCAAACCAGTCAAAGAAGAAGCAAGACCGTTCTTCGTGGAAAGCTCAGGAAAGTGGACCCAAGGTCAGTCAGAATAGCCAAGTGTTTGAACGAAAATCAGAATTCAAAGGACGCTCCAGAGCTGACAGGAGGAGAGCTGACCGATTTACACCCCTTACTAAGACACCGAAGGAAATCTTGGCAATGCACTCCGTCAAATTCATGGCCCCGCCTCCCATGGCACGTCTGGCAGAGTCAAGAAACAAAGAAAAATACTTTCCACAGAGAAAAGGGATACACCACAGATGAATGTTTCCAGCTGAAGAAGCAAATTGAGGAAGCAGTCAGGTCTGGCCAACTGGCACACTTGGTGAAGGAAATTAAGAATGGGAGCCAAAAAGGCGGGACAGCCAAAGGCGGTGAGAAAGAAACCGGGGCCAAAGACAAAGCCCCCGCCATATTCATGGTTCTATCTTGGCAGAGGAGTGTAAAAAGAAGACTCTCCCACAAACAGGTCCAAACCTGGAGATATCCTTCCCACCAATACAAGGGGATGATTGGGATGACCACCTGTTGGTAATCAAAGCAGACGTGGGCGGGCACCGCATGCACAGAATGTACGTGGACAATGGAAGTGCGTCAGAAGTACTTTACGAGCACTGCTTCAGCCATCTAAGCCTAGAAATCAGAAGAAGAATGATCCCCGCCACATCCCCCCAGCTTGGCTTCAGCGGTGAAATATCATGGCCTTTATGGCAAATTTTACTGGAAGTAACTTTGGGGGATGATGAGAACTCAGCTAGTGCATGGATGAACTTCATGGTTGTGAGATCCCCATCCCAGTACAACGGGATCATTGAAAGACCAGGGATAAGATTGCTGAAAATCATACCTTCCACGGCTCACGGCATGATAAAATTCCCTACTGAAGAAGGTGTAGTAACGCTTCATAGCGACAAAACTATACCTGTTGAATGCCGCATGGTAGCAGAATCACAGCCGCAGCAGAATGCCGAGGAAGCCCCGGCAAAAGTAGGTATCAAGGTCGCAATACACCCAGAATTCCCGGATCAAACCATCACCATAGGAGGAAGCTTAATTGACCAAGGGAAAAAAGACTTGTGTGAACTGCTTAGAAACAATTTGGATATTTTTGCATGGAAACCATCAGATATGACCGGAGTACCGCGAAGTATCGCAGAACACAAGCTTAACGTCCGGGAGGGATACACCCCGGTGAGGCAGAAGAAAAAGGGATAAGCCCCAGAGAGAAACAAGGCTATCAATGATGACGTGGCCAAGCTTGTTGAGGTCGGCATCATGAGGGAGGTCCACTACCATGATTGGCTGTCAAACCCGGTTCTGGTCAAGAAAAGTGACGGGAGTTGGAGGATGTGCGTCGACTTCAAAGACTCGAACAAAGCCTGTCCTAAGGATTGATATCCGCTCCCAGAGATTGACTGGAAGGTAGAATCACTCTGCGGCTACGCGTTCAAATGCTTCCTGGATGCATACAAAGGATACCACCAGATCCAGATGGCCGTAGAAGACGAGGAGAAGACCGCGTTCCACACAAACCAAGGATTATTCTATTACCGGAAAATGTCATTTGGTTTAAAGAACGCAGGAGCCACGTACCAGCGGCTGGTCGACATGGCTTTTCAAAAGCAGATCAGGAGAAACCTGGAGGTGTATGTAGATGATCTATTCATAAAAAGTCACTCAGAGGCTGAAGTACTAAGGGACGTGGAAGAAACCTTTACAACCCTCAGAGGGATCAACATGAAATTGAATCCAAAGAAATGCACTTTTGGTGCAGAAGAAGAAATGTTCTTGGGACACGTGATCAGCAAGCAAGGAATTCGGGCTTGTCCCGAGAAGTCCGAAGTGATTGCCTAACTGCCATCCCCAAGAACCTTAAAAGAAGTGCAAAGCATGAACGGGAAACTAGCAAGTCTCAACCGCTTCCTATCCAAGTCCGTAGAAAAATAGTTACCATTCTTTCAGACTCTGAAGAAATGCATCAATAAGAGCGACTTTCACTAGACGCCAGAAGCGGAGGCTGCTTTCAAAGAAATGAAGAAGCACATTGCCAACCTCCCAACACTTACAGCCCCTCGGCTGAAAGAGGAGTTGATAATGTACCTTTCTGCGGCTAGAGAAGCTATCAGTGCCATCCTATTAGCTGAAAGAGGAACGAGCCAAATGCTCATATATTTCATCACCCGTGCCCTACAAAGTCCGGAGATAAACTACAGCCCGATGGAAAAACTTGTGTTAGCACTAGTTCACGCGGCTAGGAGACTCCAAAGATATTTCCAAGCATATCCAATTGTTGTTATCACTGATTGATGCGCGTGGATTGCAACACGCACTACGTTTTACCTCTCGAGGGATTAAATATGTTATTATCACATGCATAAATACATGACTCGTGTACACACTCACACAACTCATACGTCTTAACTATCACACACACTACTCGACATACACCTGTTTTTCTTTCGTTGACGCTATATATATTTATCCATGTTCCTAGGCTCAAAATGATAAAAGTTACTCGTATTTAATCATTACTGATCGACCCGTATATCACACACACAAAAAGACTATGACGAGACCAAAAGACGACACCAAGACTCACTTTAAGATAACATTCGTATGTCATAATCCCACATGCATGCCCTTATTTTATTTCTTGTGTTTATTTTACCACATTGTAGCCACGTGCATGGGTTCGTTTACGTTAAAATGAAGGCACACAAGAATTGACACAACCTTAACATACATATATTTCATCAGTTATGCATGATCAACTTCTATTATTTCCTATTATTATATGACATAAGTAGTTTAGTTACATATGTATTCAAACTATGATGTGCATGAACCACAAGAACAAACTGTGATGAGTAAATAAAACATAACGTGATCACAATGAAACGAGTAAAAACACCTCGCCCGATATGAACAAACTATTTTCGATTTGACAACGATACATATAGCTTTTATAGTTTTTACTTTCTTATCTAACAACACGTTTAAGCCTCGTACAAACTGGTCTCACATCAGATTTTTGGTTCGCGATTAATGGTTTCTAGGCGTATCATATTCGTGGTTATATCTGACTCCTTTATAAGTTATTCATTTGTAGTTTTAACAAAATAAACGATTTGGTTCGCGCTATTATAAACGTGTGTATATATATATATATATATATATATATATATATATATATATATATATATATATATATATATATNGGGTCCTTTTCCGGAAATCCTTCCTAGAACCATGGCTCCGGTGTGTTGGTCCGCTGCAAGCTAATTATGTAATCAGAGAAATTCACGAAGGGTCGTGCAGCATGCACTCAGGACCGCGGGCTATTGTGGCTAAAGCTCTTCGATCCGGATACTACTGGCCTAGCATGCACAAGGACTCAAGGGAGGTCATTCAAAGGTATCAAGACTGCCAAGTTCACCGGCCAGTACCCAAGAACCCGCAGCACAATCTGGTTCCCATCACCTCTCCTTGGTCATTCTATAAATGGGGCCTGGACATCAGCGGCCCATTCCCAGAAGCTCCAGGGAAAATAAAGTACTTGATAGTAGGAATCGATTACTTCATAAAGTGGATCGAAGCCAAGCCCCTTGCAACCATCACCGATAACCATGTGAAAAAATTTGTTTGGGACAATATAGTGTGCAGATATGACCTTTCGGGGGAAATCGTATAAGATAACGGCAAGCAGTTCAGAGCAACCCTTTCAAGAATTGGTTTGAGAAGCTCAACATCAAACAGCGGTTTGCGTCTGTCAAACATCCGCAGGTGAATGGTTTGGTAGAAAGAGCGAATAGAAGCCTTGGAGAAGGAATAAAAGCAAGGATAGATCAGGGAAAAAGGGACTGGCTAGAAGAAGTTCCGCGCGTGCTATGGGCCCACCGAACCATGATAAAATCCAGCAACGGAGACACTCCATTCTCTTTGACATACGGCACGGAGGCCATAATCCCGGTCGAAATAGGAATGCCGTCGCTAAGATGTGCCCTCTATGACCCGGTTGAAAATGATGAAGCCCAACGCGTCAATCTGGATCTTGCAGAGGAAAGAAGAGAGGTTGCAGCTATTGAGGAAGCGAGAAGCAAAGCTAAAATGGAAAAGTATTACAATGCCAAGGTCCGCGGAAAATCCTTCAAGCCCGGCGACTTTGTGTACCGAAGCAACGATGCCAACCATGCAGAGAGCAGCGGAAAGCTGGGTCCAAAATGGGAAGGACCATATGAAGTCACGGAGGCATTAGGCAGGGGATCGTACAAGCTCAGAAACCAGAATGGATAAGATCTCCCCCAGACATGGAATGTCCGAAATTTAAAAAAATGTTACATGTAATCTCCATTGAATGTAAGTGTTCCCGTCTGGCTGACCGCGGCTATACCCGGCAGCGGGAACTCATTATTAGAAGTACTTAGTTTATGTCCTTATGTATTTCCTTTTAAATAAATGAAACGTGGAGTCCGATCAGCTCCACAAATTTTCCCAAATTTCGTTTGTTCCTTTTTTATTTCATTTATAATTACTTATTCATTTATGCATGCACGTAAGACTCGAGACACGAATTCTCAAAAATATCTAAGTCATGTAAGTGGTATTACAAGCCCATTGACCATAACTAACCATCCCCGGAATACTAAGTACGGATGTATACAATCAAAATGCATAAGAGGCATTGCAAGCCCAGCATGAGGACAAATCACCTCGCAATCAACTAAGGCATATAAGTGGTACTGCAGACGCATTGGCCGCAACAAATTATTACCAACAGTAATAGAAAAAAAATAAAAATAAAATAAAAATTGGTACAACAAAAATAACTAAGTGTCTATTAACATTCATTCAAAAGACCCACGGATACACACATCCAGAGGATAACCACCCCTTCAGGAAGCAACCATGTTGATATAAGTAATGTCTAAAAACATTATTAATATTTTTCAATATCTCTATGTTTTGATAATCACAAAATATAAACTCATTAAGCTAGAGATTATGACGTAAACAAGTATTTAATTGTAAATATTCATTTCAACAACTTAATCACTTAAGGTATGAATAAACAAAGTGTTTAATGCACTATATGATCAAAGGAACATTTTCTTAATCACTAGATTTTTATAAAATGTCACAAAACATTTTATATCTTTTATAAAACATTTTTGGAATTAAAAGAATACGTTTAAATCATTATAAATATTTGAATTCAAATTTTCAACCAAAAATGGCAAAATGTTACAGAAAAATCTTCCTCACAAAAGGACAAATCTGTTCAACGTTCTGGAGTGGGCGGCCCCCTTAATTCACTAGGCAGCCCCTTAATTTTAAGGGGACCGGCCCCTCAATTAAGGGGACCGGCCACGCTCCAGAACAGAATTTTTTCTCCCTATAAATACTGGTTCATTTCACAGATTTTTCTCACCTTTTGCACTCTAAACATTCTGATCTAAATCCCCATTTCTATTCTCTAAAATCCTTTGATCATGTATACATAAATCTTTGTTTCAAAGTGATCCAAGCCTCAACCTTTCAAGTGCAAGAGAAGAATACTTCAATCTACCAAGACAAGAAGTATTACAACTTGTTGTGACCTCCACATCCAAGTTGTTACAGCATCATCCAATACATTTATTTCTTTGTGAAACTAGTTGTGAATATTTGATAGAAGATAGATTAGCAAGTTGTGTAGATAGAGAAATTGTGAAGTAGATAGGTGTGAAGAAGAAGAAGTGTAAATCAAGTGAATAGGTGTGAAGAAGTAGTGGTGTGATTAAGTAGTAAATAGGTGTGAAGACATAGTGGTGTGATTAAGTAGTAACTAGGAGTGAAGAAGTTGTGTAGAAGGTGTGACTAAGTTGTGGTGTGAAAATTGGTGTGTAAGGTTTTCTCCGCCATAAGGGAGCTTGTTGACATAGTGAAGAAAACTCTCGAGTTAGGTGCTCGGGGAGTGGAGTAGGACAAGGAATGTGTCCTTGTAGCCGAACCACTATAAATCTCTTGTCTCGCGGTTCGATCTTTCCATCTCTTACTCATTTCTTTACTTACATTATCATTGCTTTAGTATTTAGCTATAGTTGTTTATATTGTGCAAGGTTTGAGTTCACATAATATCGAATCTACATTTTTAAAAGTAAACAAAACGTATAAACAAAGTTTTTCATAACAATTTAAAAAGACGTAAAACTATTCAACCCCCCCTTCTAGTTTTTCACAATTGGTATCAGGAGCCACGTCAAGCGAGATTTTTAAAATATATTGTATTTTAAAACTTGCAACGATCTATGGAATCTGAAAAATATTTAGAAGGGCAATTTATGCAANTTAATTCACTAGGCAGCCCCTTAATTTTAAGGGGACCGGACCCTCAATTAAGGGGACCGGCCACGCTCCAGAACAGTATTTTTTCTCCCTATAAATACTGGTTCATTTAACAGATTTTTCTCACCTTTTGCACTCTAAACATTCTGATCTAAATCCCCATTTCTATTCTCTAAAATCCTTTGATCATGTATACATAAATCTTTGTTTCAAAGTGATCCAAGCCTCAACCTTTCAAGTGCAAGAGAAGAATACTTCAATCTACCAAGACAAGAAGTATTACAACTTGTTGTGACCTCCACATCCAAGTTGTTACAGCATCATCCAATACATTTATTTCTTTGTGAAACTAGTTGTGAATATTTGATAGAAGATAGATTAGCAAGTTGTGTAGATAGAGAAATTGTGAAGTAGATAAGTGTAAAGTGAATAGGTGTGAAGAAGAAGAAGTGTAAATCAAGTGAATAGGTGTGAAGAAGTAGTGGTGTGATTAAGTAGTAAATAGGTGTGGTGTGATTAAGTAGTAAATAGGTGTGAAGACATAGTGGTGTGATTAAGTAGTAACTAGGAGTGAAGAAGTTGTGTAGAAGGTGTGACTAAGTTGTGGTGTGAAAATTGGTGTGTAAGGTTTTCTCCGCCATAAGGGAGCTTGTTGACATAGTGAAGAAAACTCTCGAGTTAGGTGCTCGGGGAGTGGAGTAGGACAAGGAAGGTGTCCTTGTAGCCGAACCACTATAAATCTCTTGTCTCGCGGTTCGATCCTTCCATCTCTTACTCATTTCTTTACTTACATTATCATTTCTTTAGTATTTAGCTATAGTTGTTTATATTGTGCAAGGTTTGAGTTCACATAATATCGAATCTACATTTTTAAAAGTAAACAAAACGTATAAACAAAGTTTTTCATAACAATTTAAAAAGACGTAAAACTATTCAACCCCCCCCCCCTTCTAGTTTTTCACAATTGGTATCAGGAGCCACGTCAAGCGAGATTTTTAAAATATATTGTATTTTAAAACTTGCAACGATCTATGGAATCTGAAAAATATTTAAAAGGGAAATTTATGCAAAGACCACCACTATTTGAAAGTGATGGATTTTTATATTGGAAAAATATATTCGAAACTTATGTGAAATCTAAAGATCTTGATCTTTGGCATGTTATTACCTTTGGTGATTTTCCTCCTACTCAACAAAATCCGGAAACTAAAATGGATGAAATTGTACCTTTTGAAAAACAAAATGATGATTTGATAAAGAAACTAGCAAAAAATAATGAAGCTAAAATGGTAATTTATAATGCGTTACCGCGCAAAGAATATGAAAGAATTTTTATGTGTAAAACCACCAAAGAAATTTGGGAGTCACTACTAATTACTCACCAAGGTAATAGTCAAGTCAAAGACAATAAAATAGATCTTCTTATACAACAATATGAACAATTTACGATTCCGGAAGACGAATCAGTAGATAGTGCTTTTGTTAAATTTAACACTATTATCACAAGTTTAAAAGCACTTGATGAGACATTTTCTAGTAAGAATTATGTCAGGAAATTTCTTAGGGCATTGCATCCAAAATGGCGAGCTAAAGTCACGGCAATTGAAGAGTCAAAGAACTTGATGACGTTATCACTCGATGAGCTTATCGGCAATTTGAAGGTTCATGAAGAAGTGATAAAGAGAGATTCGGAAACAATCAAAGGAAAGAAAGAGAAAGTCAAATCTCTTGCGTTAAAAGTCAAAAAGGAACTTAGTGACGATGATGATTCAAGTGACAAAAGTGAAGACGAAGAATATGCAATGGCCGTAAGAGAATTTAAGAAATTTTTCAAGAGACGAGGAAGATTTACAAGACAACCACGAGACGAAAGAAGATTTCAAAGAAATAGAAGCGATAACTACGGGAGAAGAAAGTGCTTTAGATGTGGAAGTCCAAATCATCTCATTGGCGAATGTCCAAAGCCACCGGGTTATGAAAATCAAGGCGCCTTCGTTAGTGGAACGTGGAGTGAGAGTGACAAAGAAGAATTGGAAAAGCCAAGAGACGAAAAATGTCTTGTAGCTAAAGCGACCGATGAAATATGCCTAGGAATAGACTTGGAGCCCGACGAATGGATCAAGGATAGCGGATGCTCGAGACATATGACGGGAAATCGCATGTTATTTTCCTCATACAAAGCATATAATGGAGGTAATGTCATTTTCGGTAGCAACTTGCGTGGAAAAATTATTGGCAAAGGTACGATTTCTCAAGACTCACTTACTATTGAAAATGTTGAGCATGTAGATAATTTAACATATAACTTACTTAGTATAGGCCAAATATGCGATAATAAATGTAGGGTTACCTTTACCGAAAAAGATAGCGAAATAGTTAAAGATGGAAAAGTAATAGGTAGAGGTATTAGGAAAGGAGGCATATATGTCATGAAACTAGGAAACAAACTAGAAGATAGGATATGCCTAGCGACCTTAGACGAAAACTTCACTTTGTGGCATAGGAGATTAGGACACGCAAACATGCAACAAATACAATCTTTAGCCTCTAAGGAATTAGTTAGAAATTTGCCTAATCTAAGATATGATAAACATTTTTGTGATGCTTGTAAAATTGGAAAGCAAGCTCATGCAAGCCACAAAGCTAAGAATATAGTATCCACTACTAGGTTTCTAGAATTATTACATATGGATCTATTTGGTCCATCCGCTGTGCGGAGCTATGGAGGAAACCTTTATACCTTAGTAATAGTAGATGACTATTCACGATATGATCAAAGGAACATTTTCTTAATCACTAGATTTTTATAAAATGTCACAAAACATTTTATATCTTTTATAAAACATTTTTGGAATTAAAAGAATACGTTTAAATCATTATAAATATTTGAATTCAAATTTTCAACCAAAAATGGCAAAAATGGTACAGAAAAACCTTCCTCACAAAAGGACAAATCTGTCCAACGTTCTGGAGTGGGCGGCCCCCTTAATTCACTAGGCAGCCCCTTAATTTTAAGGGGACCGGACCCTCAATTAAGGGGACCGGCCACGCTCCAGAACAGTANCTAAAACTTCACTTTGTGGCATAGGAGATTAGGATACGCAAACATGCAACAAATACAATCTTTAGCCTCTAAGGAATTAGTTAGAAATTTGCCTAATCTAAGATATGATAAACATTTTTGTGATGCTTGTAAAATTGGAAAGCAAGCTCATGCAAGCCACAAAGCTAAGAATATAGTATCCACTACTAGGTTTCTAGAATTATTACATATGGATCTATTTGGTCCATCCGTTGTGCGGAGCTATGGAGGAAACCGTTATACCTTAGTAATAGTAGATGACTATTCACGATACACGTGGACTAGATTTCTAAGTGATAAAACCGAGGCCTTTGAAAAGTTTGAAATATTTAGTAAAATGATCAAAACAAATTAGGATGTTCCATAGTATCTATTAGGACGGACCATGGCAGAGAATTTAATAATGAAGTACAATTCGGAAAATATTGTGATTTAAATGGAATATCTCACAATTTCTCCGCTCCTCGTACTCCCCAATCAAATGGCGTAGTAGAAAGAAAAAATAGGCCACTTCAAGAAATGAGTAGAACAATGTTAAATGAACAATCCATCCCACAAAATTTTGGTGCCACGCCGTAGATACATCAACATATATACTAAATAGAGTATCAATTAGGAGAATATTAGGAAAAACTCCCTATGAGTTTTTAAGAGGTAGAAAGCCTAACTTAAACTACTTTAGAGTATTTTGAAGTAAATGTTATATTTTAAACACTAGGGATTACCTTACTAAGTTCGACCAAAAATCATACGAAGGAATATTTCTAGGTTACTCGCAAAATAGTAAAGCATATATAATACTTAACAAACACACTATGAAAGTAGAAGAATCATTAAATGTAACATTTGATGAAACACCACCACCTCCTAAAACATTACCTTTAGAAGATGATGACTTAGTTGAAGACGAAGCTGTTGAGGTTAGGAAAAAAAAACCCCTAGGAAATGATAATGAAATTATAGACCTAGAAGATAACGAAGTAGTAAATATTAAGGAATCTAAATCACACCCATTAGATAACATAATAGGAAGTTTTAATCAAAGAACCCTTAGGTCACAAGCTCAAGATAAAAATAATTTCTTTTGTTTCCTCTCAGCAATAGAACCTAAGAATATTAATGAAGCATTAAAAGATGAAAGTTGGGTTATGGCTATGCAAGAAGAATTAAATCAATTTAAGACGAATGATGTTTGGGAATTAGTCTCAAATCCAATGAACATGACCATCATAGGAACTAAGTGGGTATATAGGAATAAGTTAGATGGAAATGGAATGGTAACTAGGAACAAAGCTAGGTTAGTTGCCCAAGGTTATAATCAACAAGGAATTGATTATGACGAAACTTACGCCCCCGTAGCTAGATTAGAATCTATTAGAATACTACTTGCCTTTGCATGCGCCCTAGACTTTAAGTTATTCCAAATGGACGTGAAAAGTGCATTCCTCAACGGTTTTATCAATGAGGAGGTTTATGTGGCACAACCTCCAGGATTCATTGACTTCGCAAAACCTGATTATGTTTATAAACTCAAGAAAGCTTTATATGGACTCAAACAAGCTCCTAAGGCTTGGTATGATCGATTAAAAGCATTTCTTATTAAACATGATTATTCCATGGGAATGGTAGATAACACTCTTTTCACTAAAAGGAAAGACCCGAATCTCATCATTGTTCAAATATATGTCGACGACATTATATTTGGATTGACTTGTCAAGAAATGTGTGGTGAATTTGCCAAAATCATGCATGATGAGTTTGAGATGAGTATGATGGGTGAACTAAACTTCTTCCTAGGATTACAAATAAAACAATTAGAAGATGGAATATTCTTTAACCAATATAAGTACATTAAGGAAATTCTTAAGAAGTTTGAACTAGAAGACTCAAAACCCATGAAAACCCTAATGTCTACGGAAGTAAAACTCACAAAGGATGAAGAAGGTGAGTCCGTAGATAACACTAAGTATAGAGGAATGATAGGTAGTTTACTATACTTAACGGCAAGTAGACCCGACATCATGTTTAGTGTTTGCCTTTGTGCCCGTTTTCAAGAGGATCCCAAAACCTCTCACCTAGAAGCGGTTAAGCGTATCTTCCGATACATTAAAGGCACTATACACTTAGAATTATGGTATCCTAAGGGATCCGGCATAGAAACCATTGTCTATGCGGATTCGGATCATGCAGGAGACTACGTGGATAGAAAGAGCACTAGCGGTATTTGCACGTTTATGGGATGTTGTCTAACATCTTGGTTTTCGAAGAAGCAATCCGCTCTTGCTATTTCTACCACCGAAGCCGAATATGTAAGCGCTGGAAAGGCATGTCAACAAGCATTATGGATGAAACAAGCTCTCGTAAAATATGGCGTTAAGTTAGATAATATCCCTATTATGTGCGATAACAAAGGTACTATAGATTTAAGTTAGAATCCCGTTCAACACTCTAGGACTAAACATATAGAAATACGTCACCACTTCCTTCGCGATAATGTACAAAAAGGAAATATAACTATAGAAAAGGTAGCATCGGAAGATAACATTGTGGATATATTCACTAAACCCCTTAAGCTTGAACTATTAAACCACTTGCGTTTAGGATTAGGAATGACAGAACAAATTACTAAATATTATTGCATTACTTATTTATTGCATAAAATTTATTTTCCTTTTCCTCTCATCGCATCTGAGTCTAGGATTCTATTTCGCACAAAATTAAAGATTGGGAAATGACTTTCCATTGCATAAACACTTCTATAAAACCCAATCTATTTTATTTCAAACAATTCTCACATCTAGGAAACACATGAAAACCACTTTTCTTGCATTGTTGAATAATGCTAAAAACATTTACAAAAATCATGCATGAGATCTCACATGAATTGTCAAAATATATAATCTAATATATACCATTGACATTCTTGAATTGAGCAAAAATCAAATCAAGGAGAACTTGGATTGCTTCTTAGGATATCTTTACCTTTGCGTTAGGAGTCGAAGCAATCACATCTTCACATTTGTTGCATATAGGCACACACTAGGACAAAGTCACAAATGATTTTGTCACATTTGTTCCATCACTAGTTGCTCACTCTCTAGTTGCCTTTGCCCTTGCTTTAAGATATCTCTACTAGGAAGATTAACTTGCTTACTTGTTGTTTCTCTTAAGTGTTTTTGTATGCATGCATAGCTATTAGTATATTACATAACTAAATTGCCACAAAGAGTTGAGCTTGCTTGAAACCAACCTAAAAACACAACCCTTTCTACAAATTTTTGCCAAAAACCTTATTCTGGTAAACTGGACATTACCAGATGGGAGGCCCCCTTAATTCATAAGGCGGCCCCCTTAATTATTAAGGGGACCGGCCTACAATTAAGGGGACCGGCCATCTAAAGGTCGAGTTTACAGAATCTTTTTCTGCTTTTTAGCCCATTTTACCCTACACTACCCAAAATTCACAAACATATTTTGTCCTAATCCCTTAAACAAACATTAACCATCCAAATCTCACACTATAAATACCTCATTCCTCAAACTCTCCACTCATCACATAATGACTTCTCCCAACAAACCAAAACCAAAAGCCTCAAGGCTAGCAAGGATGACCGAAAAACCCGTTTGGAGAAGAAAAAGCCCTAGAAACAAATCCATCACAACCAATGAAATTGGTAATCAATCAACACCTCCAACTACTTACTTCCCAAACTATACTCCAAATCCACAAGGACTTTCCTTTGATTCACTTTACAAACCATACAACATTGGCCAAACATCTTCCTTCATCCCAAGCTACACATCACAACCTCAAGCCAACTACAATGATCCATATCATTTTGGCCAACCATCAAACTACACAACCCCTCTTCATCCATACCAAACAAATGATTCACTCCACATTGCCTCGGAAAAGCAAAAATTCTGTGAAGAAATCAACCAAATCCACAAAGTTAGTGATCTCCTTGGTATGCACCTTGCACAATGCAACAAAGGGCAACCTCCATCATCACCCTATGCAAATTGCTTACCCCATTCTCTCAACTTGGATCAAGTTACAAACCACACCCACTATTGCCCTTGTTGCATCTTTGTCCAAAAACAAATCCTTTACTTGAGTGAAGATATTTCTTGGATCGAATATCTTCTAACTACCAATCCAACACCTCCATTAACACGATACAACATCGTGAGATCCACCTCTTCCGCTCCATACCCAACTCCATACCCTTCACCATCAAACAACTAAGCTTTAAGCGTATGCTCCCCTAAAAAAATAAACCCATTCAACTATGAGTTGCAAGCAAGTCCAAGAGCTCTCTTTGGCAATTTAGGACTATTTTGTTTATTTTAGGTTATTGTATTGTAATCAATATACTGCAAGCATATTGAATGATGTAATGATGTTCCTTTTAATGACCATCTTATATGATTGAATGAATTGCTATCCATGTTTGTTTTATTCTTGCTTTGCATATATATGTCGTGTTTCCTTCACATATTTTTTGAAGCAAAGCATTCCATAGCTCATTTCTTTGGTGCCCTCGAATGAGGGGGAGCACACATCAAGGGGGAGCTTTCTACCCGTGTAACTTCTCTTATGAAGATAATCGGCATAACCTTTTTGATTCTACAAAAAGGGGAGAAGTGAATATAAACTCTAAATACTTGTCTAAAAATTAATTTTTGACTTAATGAGTTTAGGTTTTGTAATCATCAAAAAGGGGGAGATTGTTGATATAAGTAATGTCTAAAAACATTATTAATATTTTTCAATATCTCTATGTTTTGATAATCACAAAATATAAACTCATTAAACTAGAGATTATGACGTAAACAAGTATTTAGTTGAAAATATTCATTTCAACAACTTAATCACTTAAGATATGAATAAACAAAGTGTTTAATGCACTATATGATCGAAGGAACATTTTCTTAATCACTAGA